>PVJI01007762.1:0-75847 GCA_004026765.1 Micronycteris hirsuta | reverse complement strand
AAACTAAAGGGAGGGGAAAGGGGGGTAAGGGGTGGGGGGAAAGAAGGGGGGGAAGTGGGGCAACTGTAACAGCATAGTCAATAAAATATAGTAAAAAAAAAATCTCTCCCCTTTCAAAGGTGATTTAGTTTTGGGAAAAACCAGAAGTTGCAGGGCACCAAATCTGGGCTGTAGGATGGATGAGTCACTTGGGTGATTTGATGTTTCACCAAAAAACTGCACAAGATGTGAAGTATGAGCAGGTACATTTTCATGTTGAAGCTGCCAATCACCAGTTACCCATAGTTGTGGCCTTCTGATTCATTTGACTAGTTTCCATGGAGGAATGTTCAAGCTTAATGCAAAATCTGATGCAGATTCATTGCTCTACTGGCTCAGTCATTTTGAATGCTACAGCCACACAGTACATGTGCTCACTCAATAGTATCTACCATCCCCACTGACTAGTACAGTGAAATCGTCATTGTTCATATATGCACATTCCAGTCCACTCTTCTTGGCTGCCTGATTATGTCAATATCATGCAAACCATTCTTGTTATATTCACATTGGCTGGACTTTTTCCAGACAGACCTTGTATGTACTATAGTGTAAAGTCATTTATCAAACAGGCCAAGCTGTATTCTTTAAATATTTTTGCCCTCTCTGATTTTTTAGTTTGTCTACTGGTTCTATCAGTTGCTGAGATATTTGTGTTAAAATTCTTCCATGATGATTATGTATTTATTCATGTCTTCTTTTAGTTCTGAGAATTTCTGATTTGTATATTTTGAAAACATATTATTAGGTGCATACAGATTTGGAACTATTATGTCTTCCTCTTGAACTGAACCTTTTACTATTATGAAATGTCCCTCTTTATCTCTAGTAATGTTTTTTTTTCCAATCATTTTTTAAAATTTTTTAAAAAATATTTTATTTATTTATTTATTTTTAGACAGAGGGGAAGGGAGGGAGAAAGAGAGGGAGAGAAACAGCAATGTGTGGTTGCCTCTCACATGGCCCTCACTGGGGACCCAGCCCACAACCCAGGCATGTGCCCCAACTGGGAATCGAACCAGGACCCTGTGGTTCCCAGCCCGCACTCAATCCACTGAGCTACACCAGCCAGGCTCTAGTAATGCTTTTTTACCTTAAAGTCTACATTGTTTGACATTAATACTGCTACTTTCTTTTTTTTTTTTAAGTCAGAATTTGGAGTAAGGGAAGGTTTATTTCTCTCCCCAAATATATATTTTTTATTTATTGATCTTTAGAGAAAGGAGAAGGGAGGGAGAGAAATATTGATGTGTGAGGGACACATCAAGCAGTTGCCTCTCAAACGCCCCCAACTGGGTACCACAACCCAGGCATGTGTCTTGACTGGCGATTGAACCATCAACCTTTCAGTGCCTAGGCCAGCACTCAATCCACTGAGCCACACCAGCCAGGGCTAATACTGCTAGCTTCTTTTGGATGCTATTTGCATGATAAATTTTTCATCTGTAAAAGTTTTAACCTTTATTCATTCATTCTTGTAAACAGACATCGCTTTATTTTTTAATACAGTATATCTGTTTTAACTGGCACATTTAAGCAGTTTTCATTAATTATAATTAATTATATTTGGTTTTAAATGTATCATCATGCTTTCGCATTCCACTTGTCCTGCCTGTTTTGAATCTTTTCTCTCTTTATTACTTTCTTTTGGATTCTTTTTGGTCTAATTTATTTTTTACCCTTTGTTAACTTTGTAGTTGTACATTATTTTACTATTGTTTTAGTGTATGTTCTAAAGACTAAAACATTCATTCTTGACTATAGTTTGATAAAAGTTAGTTCTTTGACCTCTTTCTTTACAGTGCAAAAGCTTTAGAATACTTTAACTTCATGTTCCCCTGGCAAACTATATGCTATTGTTTTATAATTTAATTATATAATGTAAACCACTTAAAGGTGAGATCATATGGTATTTGTCCCTCTCCGCCTGGCTTATTTCACTTAGCATAATGCTCTCCAGTCCCATCCATGCTGTTGCAAAGGGTATAAGCTCCTTCTTCCTCTCTGCTGCATAGAATTCCATTGTGTAAATGTAACATAGTTTCTTGATCCGCTCATTTGTAGATGGGCACTTAGGTTGTTTCCAGCACTTGGCTATTGTGAATTGTGCTGCTACGAACATTGGAGTGCATAGGTTCTTTTGAATTGGTTTTTCAGGGTTCTTAGGGTATAATCCCAGTAGTGGAATTGCTGGGTCGAAAGGCAGTTCCATTTTCATTTTTCTGAGGAAATTCCATACTGTTTTCCACAGTGACTGCACCAGTCTGCATTCCCACCAACAGTGCACTAGGGTTCCCTTTTATCTACATCCCCTCCAACAGTTATCTGTTGCTTTGTTGATGATGGCCATTCTGACTGGTGTGAGGTGGTATCTCATTGTGGTTTTAATTTGCATCTCTCTGATGGCTAATGATGTTGAGCATCTTTTCATATGTCTCTGGGCCCTCTATATGTCCTCTTTTGAGAAGTGTCTGTTCATGTCTTTTGCCCATTTTTTAACATAATCAACAAAAGCAAAAAGCAAGCAAAACATAACCAGAGACATTAAAATTAAGAACAATCTAACAATAGTCAGGGGATAGGGAGGAGGGGACAATGGGGAGAAGGGTCTTCAGGAACCACTATAGAGGACACACAGACAGAAACAAGGGGGAGGAGGGAGGCAGGGAAGCGAGGTGGGGTTGGAGGGGGTGGGGGGAGGGGAGGGGAGAGGATGCAACTGTAACTGAACAACAATAAAGTAATTGTTTTTTTTTTAAAAATGTAAACCACATAAGACATCATCATTGTTGTTTAATTGTCAATATTTATTTATATTACCTGATGTTTATGCTTTTCTTTTCTCTTCATTCCTTTGTTTCCAAACCTCTGTCTTAGAAAATTTCCTTCTGTTCCACTAGTAACCTTTAACATTCCCTTTAGTTTGTGTCTGCTGTAGATAATTTTTTCAGTTTTTGTTCTGAAAATATGTGTTTATTACACCTTCATTTTTGAAGGATGTTTTTACTAGTTCTAGAATTGTAGATTCTTAATTATTCTTCTTAAAACATGTTGAAGATACCATGTCACTGCCTATTGGTTTTCATTATTTCTGATGGGAAATCAGCTAAAAGATTTATGTTTGCTTCTTTGGTATGTAATGTGCTTCTTCCTCTTGCTCCTTTAGATGTTTGTCTTTATCTTTAGGTTTTAGTAATTTTACCATGATGTTCATAGGTGTGATTTTCTTTATTTGTCTTCATTGGGGTTCATAGTACTTGAATTTGTGGCTAGATGGTTGTTTTGTCTGTTTTTAAAGATTCTCAACTATTATTTCTTTAAATATTGTCCCTGTCTTATTCTTGTTCTACTCTTTTAAAGAATCGGTTACAACCTTTTAGACATTTTCTCTATATCCCTTATGCCTCTGGCACACTTTTTTCTGTATTCCATCCTTTTTTTCTCTGTATTTCATTCTGGATATTTTCTTCTGACCTATCTTCCAATTCACTCTCTTTAGCTTTTTCTTATCTTCTGTTAAACTCACCCAATGTTTTTTTCTTAATTTCACTTCTCACACATATTTTTTATTTCTAGACTTTTTATTTGGTTCTTTTTAAAAATAGCATTAAGTTCTTTGCCAAAATTTACTATTTAGCCTTTTCTTCCTTTCTTTCCTTTTTTTAGCATATAAAGTACAATTATATGAAATTAATCTGGTATCTCCATTATCTCAATCCTTTAGGATATGTTTCTTGTTGTCTATTGCCTCTCTTGGTTTTTAATTAATTTTGCATTGTTTGCTCATATGCCTGGTTAGTTTTGGTTGACTGGCAGACATTGTATATGAAAAACTATAATAGAGATGATTTGAGGCCTCAGCTTCTTAAATATTTATCCAGAAAAGATTTATGCTCACTTCAGGCAAGTGATTAAGTGCATTAGTAATCCCTTATCACTTTAATTCACTCTGAGGTTGAGATAATTTGAAGCTGACCATGTTAAGGCTGATTTAACCTTCCTTTTGGTGTGTATTCTTTCTCAGTTGGAACCCAAAGTCTGTAGGTTTATCTAGGGTTCCCCTCAAAGATGAGTCCTGAATTCAAATGTTTGTTATTTTAGTCTCTCAGCTGACTTCTGCAGTTGGCCAATGACCTGAAGAGAGAAACAGCCTCTCTTTGTTTTCTTTTTATCCTGCATCTTGGCTCCATAACACTTTATTGTCTTATTAGATCTTGGATGCCTTCGAATATATATTTTTTCTATTTATATATTTATAAAACTTATATTTTGTTATAGTTTTCTTGTTTTCAGCATAATTTTGGTCTCAACTAGTCTTCCATAACTAGAAGTAGAATCAGTTCCTCATTTCTTCAACAAGTGTTTATTGATCATCTCCTACGCATCAGATACTGTACAAAGCAATGGAGCTGAAACTGTTGAGCTGTGTAGCAAGGATCATTGCCATCATGGAGCTTACAATCAAGTGAACAGGCAAATGTGATATGACATGATAATGCAATGATACAGATAATTACAGGATGATCTGGAACACTAAGGTGGAATACCTGACCCAGACTTTTGAAACCAAGGAACAGTTTCTGCACAAAGAATTTTTTGAGTTTAGACCTGAAATATAAGTAAGAGTTGTCTAGAGAAGACTATTTTAGGCAGAAGAAATAACGTGTACTAAGAACTAGAAGAGGTGAGAGAGAACATGGTGTATTCACAGAACAGAAAACTCTATAAAGCTACAGTTATCAAGACAAGGTGGGCCCGGCTGGTGTAGCTCAGTGGATTGAGCGCGGGCTGGGAACCAGAGGGTCCCAGTTCGATTCCCAGTCGGGGCACATGCCTGGGTTGCGGGCCAGGTCCCCGGTGGGGGCCATGTGAGAGGCAACCATACATTGTGTTTCTCTCCCTCTCTTTCTCCCTCCCTTCTCTCTCTGAAAATAAATAAATAAAATCTTTAAAAAAAAAAAAGACAAGGTGGTACTGGCATAGGATAGGCATATACATCAATGGAACAAAATCGATTGTTTAGAAACATCCCTGGCATTTATGGTCAATTGATTGTTGACAAATGTACCAAGACAATTCATTGGGCAAAAGACTCTATTCAACAAATGGTGCTAGGACATTTGTATATCCACATGTAAAAAGATAAACTTAGCCAACTTCCGGTCAAGATTGTGGCATAGGCAGACGTGGCTCACCTCTTCACACAACCACATCAAAATTACAACTAAAATATATAACAACCATCATTCAGAACCATCAGTAATGGAGTTGAATGGAAGTCTGACAACTACAGAATTAAATAAACCACATCCATCCAGACTGGTAGGAGAGGCACAGACACAGAACAGGCTGGTCCTCACCCATGTGTTGTGGATAAAAGTTCAGGAAAGGTATCTCAGGACTGAATAGTCTCAGCTTCACACTAGGCCCTCACTCCGGGTTTCCAGTGCCAGGAAGATAAGTCCCCACAACTTCTGGCTGCAATAACCAGCAGGGATAGAGTTGTGGAAGAAACTTCTGGACCCCCAAGCAGTTCCTCTTAAGGAACCCACACATGGACTCACCTACTCAGACTCATTCCCTCTGAGCTCTAGAACTTGGGTAGCGGCTTGAAAGGCACCAGTGGCATAAAGGGAGGAAGTTAAGTGTCTGGAATCAAGGTGATCAGAGGCCATTGTTCCTTTTCTAAACCCTCCCCCAACAGAGTTGGCAAGCTGGTGCCATATTTGAGACTCCATCAACTTGGCTAACACTGTTTGGCGTACCTTGGAGATCCCCAGAGACTCCACCCCACCCAACTTATAGACCCACCCAAGCTGCTTTTCTATATGGATGGCTGGTCTTGGCTTATGCTCCACAACTTCCTAAATCCTGTCAAACAAGCAACAGCTGTCCTGAGTGAGTCCTAGGCCCAGCAGTAGCAATAGCCAAACTAGATTCACAGCTTGGCTCTGCCTTGTAATCTCCAAGCCCAGCACAAATATTAGCCATCTCAGATTGCTTTATAGCTCAGGCATGGTGGCCCTGGACAAAACACAGGTGGGGGCTGATCTTGGCCTGCGCCATCCAGGAAACTGCAGGGCCAGTGCACCAGTGGACAGCTACAGACCGTGTCTAAATACCACCAGTCTGCCCTGCACATCTATTCCTCCACAGAGGGTGGAGGCTGGTGGTAAGTGATCACAGCCAATCCTTGCAGCTGACTGGCCTGGGTAAATCCCTCCCATTGATCTGCCAACAGCAACCAAGGCTCAACTGCAAGAGGAGGGTATACTCAGCCCACATGAAGGGCACATCTCAAGTACCCAGCTTGGGTGATGGGGGAGGCTGTGGACTCTAAAGGACACCTACTACATTAGGCCACACTACCAAGACACAGAGTCAAAGAAGCTCTACCTAATATGTAGAAACAAACACAGGGAGGCTGCCAAAATGAGGAGACAAAGAAACATGACCCAAAAGAAAGAACAGATCAAAACTACAAAAAAAGAGCTAAACAAAATGGAGATAATCAGATCAGATGCAGAACTCAAAATACTGGTTATAAGGGTGCTCAAGGAACTTAGTGAAGACCTCAGCAGCATAAAGATCCAGTGAGAAGCAAAGGATTCACTAATTGAAATAAAGAACAATTTACAGTGAAACAACAGTAGGGTGGATGAAGCCAAGAATCACATCAATGATTTGGAACATATCCAAATTGGATATGTTCCTTCCTTTTGGAAGGAAACAAAAAACAACCACTCAGAACAACCACTCATTTTTTTATCCCCCAAAAAATGAGGATAGTATAAACAGCCAACTTCAAGAGGTCCAATATTCTCTCATAGGGGTGCCAGAAGGAGAAGAGAAAGAGCAAGAAATTGGAAATCTGTTTGAAAAAAACAATAAAAGAAAACTTCCCAAATTTTATGAAGGAAATAGACATGCAAGTCTAGGAAGCACAAAGAGTCCCAAACAAGATGGATGCAAAGAGGACCACTCCAAGACACACCATAATTAAAATCCTGAAGTTTAAATATAAAGAGAGAATCTTAAAAGCAGCAAGAGAAAAGAAATTAGTTACCTACAGGGGAGTTCCCATAAAACGGTCAGCTGATTTCTGCCACTTTGCAGGGTAGAAGGGATTGGCAAGAGATATTCAAAGTCCTGAAAAGCAGGGACCTACAGCCCAAACTGCTCTACCTAGCAAAGCTATCATGTAGAATCAAAGGGCAGATGAAGAGCTTCCCAGACAAGAAAAAAACTAAAGGAGTTCGTCATCACCAAACCATTATCTTATGAAATGTTAAAGGGACTTATTTAAGAAAAATAAGATCAAAATTAGCAACACTAAAATGACAATAAATACATATCTATCCCCAACTGAATCTTAAAAACAAACTAAGCAAACAAGAAGAACAGGGACAGAATCATGGATATGGAGAGCATTTTGATGGTTGCCAGATGGGAGGGAGTGTGGGGAATGGGTGAAGAAGTAAGGGGATTAAGAAATACAAATAGGTAGTTACAGATTAGCCATGGAGATATAAAGTACAGTATAGGAAATGGAGTAGCCGAAGAACTTATACCTATGATCCATTGGCATGAACAATGGTGGGGGATTGCCTGAGGAAATGGGGGGGTACTGGGTGGAAGGGGACAAAGGGTAAAGAAAATTGGGACAACTATAATTGCATAATCCATAAAATATAATTTAAAATAATAAAAATAAAATAAAAAGGCCAACTTAGATTCTCACTATACACCATGTTCAAATATTAACTCAATGGGAGGAAACTAGAATTTTGGCAGGGAGCACACAGTAGAGTATACAGGTAATGAATTATATTGTTGTATACCTGAAACTTATGTAATATTATTAACCATGTTACCTCAATAAATTTAATTTAAAAAGATATAATAGGCTTAAATGTAAGTGCCAAAACAATACAGCTTCTAGATGAAAACATCTAGAACCTTTAAAGGAGAACCTTTTCAAGACTTTGGACTGAACAGAATTTTTTAGATATGACACCAAAACTTGTCCATAAAAATATTAAATTGATAAACTGGCCCTACTCATAATATAAAAAAATTGTGTTTTTCCAAAGAAATATTAAAAGGTGGAATAAATGTGACAGACTAGGGGAAAATATTTACAAACTACAAATTCAATAAAGTATTTATATCCAGAATTTATAAAGGACTCTTGGAACACAATAATAAGAAAACCCTGCATAAAAATGGGCAAAAGATATAAGCAAACATCTTAGCACAGAAGATATTCAAATGGCTAAATAAATACATGAAAGGATGCTTAACATCATTATCCATCAGGGAAATGCAAATTAAAACCACAGTGGAGACAAATACTGTGTGATCTCACTTATATATGGAATCTAAAGAAAAGCCAAAAAACTAAACTCATAGATAGAACAGATTGTTGGTTGACAGAGGTGGAGGGTGGGAGGTGGGTGCAGTGGGTGAAGGGAGTCAAAAGGTACAATTTTGCAGTTATAATATAAATGTCATGGGGATGTAGTGTACTGCGTGGTGACTGTAATTAATAATACTGTGTTGCGTATTTAAAAGTTGCTAAGGGAATAGATCTTAAAAGTTCTCATCATAAGAAAAAAATTTCTGTAACTGTATGGTGACAGATGTTAACTAGACTTATTGTGGTGATTATTTTGCAATATGTACAAATATTGAGTCATTATGTTGTACATCTGAAACTAATATAATGTTGTATATCAATTATACCTCAATACAAATAATAACATTTAAAAAACAATGGAGATACCACTTCACATTTAGTAGACTGGCTATAATGAAAAAGACAATAAGAGGTGGAGATATAGAGAAATGGAAAACTTCATATGTTGCTGGTGGAAATGTAAAATGATACAGCTGTTTTGGAGAACAGTTTGGTAATTCCTCAGTAAGTTAACACAGACTTACCACATGATCCAGCAATTCTACTCCTAGATATATACCCAAGATAAATGAAAGCATATGTTCACACTAAAACTTCTACATAAATATTCATAATAGCATTATTCATGATAGCCAAAAAGTGGAATCAACCCAAATGTCTGATGGGTAAACAAAACGTAGTATAATATTCTGTCCTATAGAATAGTATTCAATCATAAAAAGGAATAAAGAGACATGCTATAATGTGGATGAGCCTCAAAAATATACTAAGTGAAAGAAGCCATAATGTATAATTCCATTTAATTGAAAGATACAAAATAGGCAAATATGTAGGCAAAAATTAGATTAGTGAATTCCTGGAGCAGATGGAAGGAATGGGGATTAAGTGTCTACAGGTATCAGAGAGCTTATTGAGGGGGCTTATTGGAGGGAAGAAAATATTCTAGGATGGATTTACCACAGCCAGGGTAGTAGTAGTAGAATGAAAAGGAAAGGAAATGATGTAAGAGATAGCATAGTTAGCCCTGGCTGGTGTGGCTCAGTAGATTTAGTGCTGGCCTGCAAACCTAACGGTCACTGTTTTGATTCACGGTCAGGTCACATGCCTGGGTTGTGGGCCAGGCCCCCAGTTGGAGGCATGTGAGAGGCAACAGATCTATGTATCTCTCACATATTGGTGTTTCTCTCCCTGTCTTTGTCCTTCCCTTCCCCTCTCTCTTAATAAATAAATAAAATCTTTTTAAAAAGATATCATGATTATATAATTTTTGTACAGTTACTAAAAATCATTGAATTGTACATATAAAATGGGTAAATTCTATGGTATGTGAATTATATCTAAATGAAGCTGTTATTTTTTACAGTGTTTGAAACATAGAATATGATCAATACATATGTAGATGGTGTTGATTGTTCCTGAGTGATACCTATCTTTAGGGAAAGAGAATCTTCAAGACTGTTCATCTCAATTACCCTCATAGCTATCTCCCCCTAGTCGATATATCCAGAACTCCAACCCAAAATCAACTTACTCAGTCCCTGGCCGGGTGGTCAGTTAGTTGGAGTATGGTGCTGTACATCAAAAAGTTGCAGATTCCATTCTCTAGGGCACATACCTAGGTTGTGGGTTTGATTCCCAGTCAGGAGACTTACAGGAGGGAACCAATGGATGTTTCTCACATTGATGTTTCTCTCTCCCTCTCACTCTCGCTCTCTCCATTCCTCTCTCTCTAAAATCAATAAACATTTCCTCGGGTGAGGATTAAGAATATATATATGTGTAAAAAGAAAAACATCAACTCATTCAGAAGCTCCAGGGGTGGGGTTTAGTCATGTATAATTTTAAATTCCATGGGTGATTCTGGTGTGCACTCTAGGTGAGAGTCTGTGATTTATGTATTGGTTGCAGGGGTGTCCAACCTGTGGCCTGCAGGCCGCATTTGGCCCAGGATGGCTATGGGTGCAGCCCAACACAAAATCATAAATTTACTTAAAACCTTTTTTTGCTCATGAGTTTTCATTAGTGTTTGTGTATTTAATGTGTGGCCCAAGACAACTCTTCTTCCATTGTGGCCCAGAGATGTCAAAACTTTGGACACCACTATGGCTTGGTATGGTTAGAACCCAGAGTACATGTGGGGCCCAGTGGCTACTTGTCCTAGAGTGAGCATGCAATAATCGGGAATCTTGGCCCAAAATGACCTCTGTCCTT
Source organism: Micronycteris hirsuta (assembly GCA_004026765.1). Lineage (NCBI taxonomy): Eukaryota > Metazoa > Chordata > Mammalia > Chiroptera > Phyllostomidae > Micronycteris > Micronycteris hirsuta. Next base: position 65,178 of record PVJI01007762.1, on the reverse strand, counting down.
GTCTTTCTCTCTCTTGCACTTACTCTCATTCTCTCTGATGAAAATAGCTGGCTATTCTAAGATCCTATTAGAATATTTTTAGAATTGTAGAGTTAAAATATATATATATATATATATATATATATATATATATATATATATATATATATATATATATATAATACAGATAATCTATTACATTGGTTTTTTTTAAAGATTTTATTTTTATTTATTTTTAGAGAGAGGGGAAAGAAGGGAGAAAGAGAGGGAGAGAAACAGCAATGTATGGTTGCTTCTCACATGGCCCTCACAGGGACCTGGCCCGCAACTCAGGCATGTGCCCTGACTGGGAATCGAACCAGGACCGCTTGGTTCCCAGCCCACGCTCAATCCACTGAGCTACACCAGCCAGGGCTTCTATTACATTGGTTTTTAATTAAGGGTGCATGTTAATCTTACCTAGGGAACTTATTTCAAATGCACGTATCTCCAGTCATATTCAGGCATATACCACTAGAGTCTTCAGAGTGGGACAACGAGTACATATTGTTTGGGGAAAAAATGGCTTCTTAGGTGACGCTGATGCTCATTTCATTTGAGAACTGAGGCTCTAAAGACAGAGATAAAGGAAGACTCTAAAGGAGGTAACATTTGGTCCCTTGTGCCTAACCTCTGCTACCTGTTATGGATGATTTCATCTTTTTTTTTTAAGATTTTATTTATTTATGTGTAGACAGAGGGAAAGGAGGGAGAAAGAGAAGGAGAGAAACATCAATGTGTGGTTGCCTCTCGGCACACCCCCTACTGGGGACCTGGTCTGCAACCCAGGCAGGTGCCCTGACTGGGAATTGAAGCAGCGACCCTTTGGTTCACAGGTCAGCACCCAGTCCACTGAGCCACACCAACCAGGGCAGGTTATTTCATCTTTATCATCTGTGATTCTAGGCGTAACTTTCAAGACCAGTAGACCATGAGCTTGAGTGGTAGTGAATGAGTAATGAACATCTCTGTGGAGCACTATTTGGGAAATCAATTTATAAACTCTGTGTCTTTGGAGGAGAGGGATGATAGTGCATAGTTCTCCAGCCAGATTTTAGTCCTGTGTGCTTTGAATAGGCAAGGGAGGAGGGTGGTTTCCTGTCTCCTGTGGCTTTGTGGGGACTTCCCTGCTATTAGCTGCTGAAACCACTTTAAAATAATAGGCTGCCGAGTAATCTTCTCCTTACACATCCACCTGTCAGTGGGCCTGCAATTCAGAGATGAAGAGTAATTTTTATTGGAGTGATGGCGTACAACAGGAGTTGAAGCTGAACAGCCACAGTGAAATTGATTTTCAAAAGGAGATTGCATCTGAAATTCTTTTTTTGTGGTTGTGGATCGTTATTCTTGTTTCATCTTGCCACACCGCTGGCCTTACAGGGGCAAGAAAAACTTGAACATTACTAAAGTTTTGGATCAATCGACAAGGCTCTGTGCCTAGAAGCATTATGTGTCTCTAAAGCACTTTGGCAATATAGTTTAAATGCTTAGGTTGGGGAAACTCTGAGAGTTTATTATGGAAGGAAAGATCTTAATACTTGTCACAGTTAGTCCAACCGAGGGAAAGAGGAAAGTATTCAGGAATTCCCTCAACTCAGCCATCACTTCATGTAGTCCCTATCATGTACAAGACACATTGCTAGTAATGATTCTATTCCTTGAAGCTCATTTAGCTAACAAAGATCAGCCAAGGAATACCAACCTACTTTGTTCTTAATGACATTAGACAAATCCTTTTGGTACAGTTTCTTTCTGCTTGTATTTCCAGCTGACATCTCCAATTAAATAAATTAAACTGAACTCATCTCTGTTCATCTCCATCTCCCACCACATACACACTGGATTTCACAAAATTCCTAGTTTCGTTCTCTCAATCACTCAGGAATAAAATGTTGGAGCCCGCCTCCTCTTTTCTCCCTTTCTCTTGATACTTATATTTAGCAATCAATTGCTAAGTTGATTAATACTTTGTGAAGTTCATTTATATGCTCATGGCATCTCTTGCATCACTCCTTTTCTCTCCAGTCCCACTCCTACCACTCCAATTGTGTTGGGCTCAGATGATCTGCAAGTTCTATCACAACCAAGAAAATCTGTGATTCTACCTCAGTTCCTTATTACCAGACTCTTTCAGTAGTTATACAGTTGAGAGTTGTTTTCTTCTCTGCTCACTTCAGCTAAATTATTTTTCCTCAAGTGCCACTTTGTCATGTTAGCACCTCATCAGGAATCTTTTACGTCTCCCTATTGCTGCTCTTCAGTCATCTTAAACCCCTCAGTAATAGGCTTGAGCTGCTCTACCGTTCTTCTTGCTACTTCCCATGTGAATCCCATTCCATTTAGACTGGTCCACTCAGAAAGCCTCTCACATTCTTGCCTTTGTTCACACATTTCTCAAAGCAGAATGTCTTTCTCTCAAACCTGCCACTTGGGTCCCTTCAGGTGCTTCACAGTTCAACTTAAATTTTACCACTTCAGTGAATTCTTTCTTACCCACCCATCACCACTTCCCTAAACCTCTCATTTGCCACTGTGTTGGGTTGTATTGGTTTGGCCAAAAAGTCCATTACATTTTTTCCATAAAATAAAGGACACATTTTTTATTTCCACCGTAACTTTATTGATTTGGATATTTCGAGTATGTCAGCTATCTCTCACTATTGGCTCTAGTAGTAGAGGCCAGGGGTGCTGCTAAACATCTTCCAATGCATAAGGCAGCCCCACAGCAAAGAATTATTTGGCCAAAATGTCAATAGTACAAAAAGTTTCGCAAACCACTTTTGACCCATTCAATGAGTCACAGCACCTTCTCCACACACTGCACAAATCTTTTTTTGTGTTTCAGTCGCACTTTTACCTTTCTTGAAATAATAAAGTATCCTACACCAAAAATGTTGCGTATTTTCTTCCATCTTCAATATTAAAATGGCTGCACAAAAATTCACCAATCTTGATACTTTTTAAAAAACATATGCTGATATGGCAACTGTCACAATACAATCTAACAAAATTGTTTCAAATGAATTTAAAGACAGCTAAGTGCCACAAGAGCCATCATATGGGGAGGGGGACGTAATTGACTCTTTGACCAACACAATAGGTTATCCTGTTTCCTCAACTAGAAGGGAAGGTTTTTTTGTTTGTTTTTTAAATATATTTTATTGATTATGCTATTACAGGTGTCCCATTCCCCCCCTTTATTCTCCTCCACCCTGCATACCCCCACACATTCCTCCCCTTCAGTTCTTGTCCATGGTTCATATGCATAAGTTCTTTGGCTTCTACCTTTCCTATACTATTCTTAACCCCCCCTGTCTGTTTTCTACCTACCATTTATGCTACTTATTCTCTGTACCTTTTTCCCCTCTCTCCCCTTCCCAGTCTTCTGTTGATGACCCTCCATGTCTTATATAAATCCCTTTAACATTTCATATAATAAAGGCTGGATGATAATGGACTCCTTGAACTAGACCTTATCTGAGAAGCACTTTATCTGTCCTTCCATTCTAAATGAAAGTTTTGCTGGATAGCGTATTCTTGGATGTAGATCCTTGCCTTTCATGACTTGGTATACTTCTTTCCAGCCCCTTCTTGCCTGTAAGGTCTCTTTTGAGAAATCAGCTGACAGTCTTATGGGAACTCTTTTGTAGGTAACTGTCCCCTTTTCTCTTGCTGCTTCTAAGATTGTCTCCTTATTTTTGATCTTGGGTAATGTAATTATGATGTGCCTTGGTGTGTTCCTCTTTGGGTCCAACTTCTTTGGGACTCTCTGAATTTCCTTGTCTTCCTGAAAGTCTATTTCCTTTGCCAGAGTGGGGAAATTATCCTTCATTATTTGCTCAAATAAGTCTTCAATTTGTTGCTCTTCCTCTTCTACTTCTGGTACCCCTATAATTTGGATGTTGGAACGTTTAAAGATGTCCTGGAGGTTCTTAAGCCTGTCCTCATTTTTTTAAAATTCTTGTTTCTTCATTCTTTTTTGGTTTAATGTTTTTTTCTTCCTTCTGGTCCACACTGTTGATTTGAGTCCCAGTTCCTTCCCATCACTGTTGGCTCCCTGTACATTTCCCCTTATTTCACTTAGTGTAGTCTTCATTTCTTTATCTAATTTGCAATAAAATTCAACCAATTCTGTGAGCATCCTGATTACCAGTGTTTTGAAGTGTGCATCTGATAGGTTGGCTATCTCTTCGTGGCTTAGTTGTATTTTTTCCCAGAGTTTTGATCTGTTCTTTCATTTGGGCCATTTTTTTTCTCCGCATGCCTGTTATGTATAAGGGGCGGAGCCTTAGGTGTTCACCAGGGCGGAGCAACCCACGTCATTGTGTTGTGATGCTGCCTATGGGGAAGGGGTCTGAGAGGGCACAGTGGTGCTTGCTCTGCTCTCTGCCAGCTTTCAGTCACTTCCCCCACTACCCACAACAAATTGGGCCTAGAAGGGAAGGTTTTTGAAAACAGAGACTGAGCTTTATGCTTCCTTGTAGCTCCTGCAACTACAGTACTAATCTGTATTCTTTTTTTGCAGTAGCAAAACTGAGACTTTATTTGTTTGTTTTCTTTTTTCAATTATACTTTGCATTCAGTATTACTTTTTATGAGTTTCAGGTGTACAACATAGGGGTAAAACAGTATATACTTTACAAAGTGTTCCCCTTGATATTTCCAGGATCCATGTGACGCCATATATAGTTATTACAATATTATGAACTGTATTCCCTATGCCATCCTTGACACCCCTGTGACTATTTTGTAACTACCAATTTGTACTTCTAATCCCTTCACCTTTTTCACCCAGTCCCCAAAAGCCCCTTCTTTCCAGCAATCATCAGTCTGTCTTCTATATCTATGAATGTGTTTCAGTTTTGTTCATTTTTTCTTGTTCTTTAGAGTCCACATATAAGTGGAATCCTATGGTATTTGTCTTTCTCTGACTGACTTATTTCACTTACCATAATACCCTCTAGGTCCATCCATGCTGTTGCAAGAGGTAATATATCATTGTTTTTTATGGCCAAGTAACATTTCATTGTTTGTATGTACCACCACTTTTTTACCCACTTGTCTGTTGATGGGCACTTGAGGGCTTTCATATTGCGATTATTGTAAATAATTCTGCAATGAACACAAGGTACATATATTCTTTCAAATTAGTATTTTGGGTTTCTTCAGATATACTCATATATGCAGAAGTGGAATTGCTGGGTATAAGGCACTTCCATTTTTAATTATTTGAGAACCCTCATACTGTTTTCCACCATTGATTACACCAATCTGCATTCCTACTAATGGTACAGGAGGGTTCCCTTTTCTCCACATCTTTGCCAACACTTGTTGTTTGTTGATTTATTGATGTTAGCTATTCTGACAAGAATGAGGTGATATCTCAATGTGATTTTAATTCACATTTTTCTGATGATTAGTAACATTAAGCATCTTTTCATATGTCTATTAACCATCTGTATGCCCTCTTTGGAGAAGTGTCTATTCATATCCTTTGTCGATTTTTTAAAAAGATTTTATTTCCCTTTAGAGAGGGGAAGGGAGAGAGAAAGAGGAGAGAAACATAAACATGTGGTTGCCTCTTTCACACCCCCTACTGGGGACCTAGCCAGCAACCCGGGCATGTGCCCTGACTGGGAATTGAACCAGTGACCCTTTGGTTCACAGGCCGGCACTCAATCCACTGAGCCACACCAGCCAGGGCTGAAAGTAAATCTGAAGATTGTAAAACAATCTAACTAATTTTGGAGTCTAAAACACAATTGTACACATTCATTGAGGAGAGTATTGTGCTACCCTAAAGCTCTGGTAATTATATCCTGGCTAGTATGATTCAGTGGATTGAGTGTGGGCCTGTGAACTGAAGGGTCACTGGTTTGATTCCCAGACAGGTCACATGTCTGGGTTTTGGGCCAGGTCCCTAGTAGGGGGCATGTGAGAGACAACCACACATGGATGTTTCTCCCCCTCTTTCTCCCCCTCTTTCTCTCTCCTTTCACCTCTCTCTAAAAAAAATAAATAAAATCTTTAAAAAACAAGATCTGGTGATTATTAACAGGGTATGTCACTAAGTCTTCTTTCCTTTTAGAGCCATGATTAAGGTCAGGCCCCCTCCCAGAAAGCATATTGGACCCTCAAGCCTCCATTCTCAGTTCCTTTCCCTCCTTCAAATCTTTAGAAGCTTTCCATATAGCAGACATTCATATTCCACTTTGACTTGCTGTGTGTTTCTTGATTCCTTCAACCCTGCAAAGCCTTGGGTTTATAGTGCTGTTGGAATTCATTTGCCCTACAGACTAGTGAAGGTACCTCAGCTTCTTGGTCTTCAATTTTAACTGATTTGCTAGGACATGCGAGGCTCCATTCCCAAGTTTCCTTTCAAGTTAAAAGCCCTCCTCCATCATGTATAATATCAGAGTTCCCTAACCTTGTTGTTTTTCCTTTTAACAATATCTCATTCAATGTATAAATATGGGTAAGAATTTAATCTTGTATAACACAAAATATACTAGTATTCTACATAATAAAGGCCTAGGGAAAAGCCAGGGTTGTGGTTATATGTGTTTGCACCTGTTGTGTATGTGTGAGAGAGAGAGAGAGACAGAGAGACAGAGAGGATAGCTTGTGTTTCTATGTGTATGCATTTAAGTATTAAGCACTAAAATTTTGTCTACCAGGTAATGTTGTCTTATATATCACAGCTGTATAGGTAATAAAATGCTGCCTTTTGACATCATCCCAGTAAGAGCAATTTCAGCATTTTTTCCATCTCTAGCAGGACTCACAAAGCATATGATTTGTGACCTGACAATGGTATCATTATAAAGGTCTATTTATCAACCACAAACAATGTTTATGTAGATTGAGATTTGTGCCATTAAATTGTTAAATTAAACAAATAATTAGTCAGTTACACTATGTGTCAAGCATTTCAAGGATAAGATAAAGTAGTACTACTATTTTGTAAACTACCCTCTCATGCCTCTGCCTTTACCTGTTTATTCACAAAGCCTTGCTTCCGCCTGCTAAACCAGAATTCCCCATGTTTGTTTTGGTCCGTTTTGGAGATTTGCACTGACTTGGAAGTTGCAGAAAGAGTACCGGAATGAGTTCTCTGATTCTTCACTGAGCAATTAGTACATCTCAGTGTTCTTATTTATAAAATGGGAAAGGTAATGCCTTCCCTGTCTCTTTCACAATGTTTCTCTGAGTATCAAATACAAATATAAGTGAAAAATATAAAGCTGCACAGTTATTTCCTAGAGAGCTTATTGATAAATATCTCTTCATCTCCTTAATTGTGTAAAACTTTTATTCTGATTGTAACCTTATGTATCCCATATAATTGCCCTGTTGACAAAATTCACAGAAATTGATGACAATATTACAATTCTTCAAGTTATATGCCTTTATTTGCACTTCCTTTTAATATTTGAAAATGTTTTCTTTCAGCCTGGATATATGATAGTTTCTTTCCATATGTGGTAGAAGGTAAACAAGACTGAAAATTGGGATCCAGGGGTTCTGGTCCCTCTTTAAATTGGGTCCTTTGGTAGGTCACTTTACCTTACTGGCTCTCAATTTCTTCATTTGTAAAGTGATGGAAATTGAAGACAGTGACCTGTAAGGTCTTTACTAACCCTATCCATTTTATCACTGCAAGTAAAAAGAAGCCCTATTGCTTCCCCCACCACCAAGATTTTCTTAACCCTGTTCTGTGCCTTGAGAGTCACCAGTCAAATAAATATAGTAGTTCAAATGCTCTAACTAGTCAATCAAGACCTGCATCGAATATTGCTTTTGCCACCTTTATTTACTGTTCATGATAGGAACCACCAGTTAGATATACATTGGATTTCTTACCGCATATCCCTACCTTCATTGTCACTTGTGTCATTCCTCCTGTGAAAATTCTCTTTTGGGTGATAGAATAGTCATCACCTTTAAAAGACAAGCTTAAATTCCATGCTTTCCTGTGAAGCCTTTCCTGATCACTTAGCCCTTACTGATTTTTTCTATGTCATGTGAACTGAAATCAGCATCTATGACATGCTAGACACTCTACTTGGCATTAGAGGAGATAGAAAGATAAAATAAGATTCTGACATTGGAGACAGGCTGAAATTGTGAATGAACGTTATGAGCAAAGAGAGCAGCATGAGCAAAGACTTGGAGACAGCAGAGTAGAGGACATGTATGAGTAAAGCTAAGAACCCATGGCCCCTACTCATTTGTTCTATATATTGTCTTACAACAGTTCTTGTGATAGTATGCTACCATATCATATAAAATTATGGTTCATTTGTCATTTATTGGCCACCTAGTTTCTATTGGGTTGGCCAAAAGCTTTGTTTGGTTTTTTTAATAAGATGGCTCTAACAGTGCTTAGTTGTCTTTAACTTCATTTAAACAATTTTGTTAGATTGTCTTGTGACAGCTGTCATATCAGCATGCATTAACAAAAAACTTATCAAGACTTCTGGTCAAGATGGAGGTGTAGCCCTGGTTGGTATGGTTCAGTGGGTTGAGCACCGGCCTGTGAACTGAAAGGTTGCTAGTTTGATTCCCAGTCAGGGCACATGCCCAGGTTGCAGGTCAGGTACCCGGTTGGGGGTGTGTGAGAGGCACCAAACTTATGTTTCTCTCGCACATTGATGTTTCTTTCCCTGTCTTTCTCCCTCCCTTCCCCTCTCTCTGAAAATAAATAAATAACATCTTTTAAAAAATAGAGGTGTAGGCAAACATGCTTTACCTCCACATACAACCATAAAAAGGATCACAACTAACTTCAAAACAAAAACCACCCAGAACTGCCAGAAAATCTAACTGTATGGAAGTCCTCCAACCAAGGATATAAAGAAGACATATTTATCCATATGGGTAGGAGGGGCAGAGATGGGGAGCCGGGGAAGAGAGGACATGGTGTGGTGGCAGCGAGGCGGTGGTGACCAGGTGGTGGCAGCAGCGGCCGGCAGAATGGGTGGTCCCACATTAGGGATACCTGGGGAGTGAGCCCGGGAGTGAGACTGGGAATGAGCCCTAGACCAGACCACACAGCCCAGAGTTCTAGCACCAGGAGAATAAAGCCTCATAACTTCTTGCTGTAAAAACCATTGGGAGTTAGGGTGGCGGAAGAAACTGCCGATCTCTCAAGCGAGTCTCTTTAAAGTGCCTGCACTGTCCAAGAATGTATACAAACCCACCCACTCTGGGAATCACCACCAGGGCAACAGGCAACAGCTAGATGAGTGCCAGTTGCATAAGTGACTGGAAGCAGGGCGAGTGCTGAACAAGTCTCCAGCCCTCCAGCAGTCAGGAAGTGGCATTGTTCCCTTTTTGACCCTTTCCCCAAATACAAAGCCACAAAATGCTGAAGCGGTCTGCCCTGCCCTGGTGAATACCTAAGGCTTCACCCCATACAACATAAGAGGTCCACCAAGACAAGAAGTCAAAGCAGCTCCACCTAATACACAGAAACAAACACAGGGAGGCTGCCAAACTGAGGAGACAAAGAAATATGGCTCAAATGAAGGAACAGAACAAAACCCCAGTAAAAGAACTAAGCAAAATGGAGATAACTAACCTTTCAGTTGCAGAGTTCAAAACGCTGGTGATAGGTTGCTCAGAGATCTCACTGAGTATGGCAAAAGCATAAGGGAAGAAATAAAGGCTACACTAAGTGAAATAAAGAAATATCCACAGGGAACCAACAACGAAGGGAAGGAAGCTGGGGTTCAAAGCAACAACTTGGAACATATGGAAGAAATAAACAGTCAACCAGAACAGAATGAAGAAACAAGAATTCAAAAGAACAATGAGAAAATAAGAAGACTCTGGGACATCTTGAAAGGTGCCAGCATCCAAATCATACGGATGCCAGAAGGAAAAGAGGAAGTCCAAGAAATTGAAAACTTATTTGAAAAAATAATGAAAGAAAATTTCCCTGATTTGGCAAAGGAAATAGACATACAAGTCCAGGAAGCATAGAGAGTCCCAAACCAGTTGGACCCGAAGAGGACTACACCAAGACACATTGTAATTAAATTGCCAAAGGTTAAAGATAAAGAGAGAATCTTAAAAGCAGCAGGAGAAAAGCGGAGTTACCTACAAAGGAGTTCCCATAAGACTATCAGCTGATTTCTGAAAAGAAACATTGCAGGCAAGAAGGGACTGGCAAGAAGTATTCAAAGTCATGAAAAGCAAGGACCTAAAACCAAGATTACTCTATCCAGCAAAGCTATTATTTAGAATGGAAAAGCAGATAAAGTGCTTCCCAAACAAGGTAAAGCTAAAGATGTTCATCATCACCAAGCTTTTATTATATGAAATGTTAAAGGGACTTATTTAAGAAAAAGATCAACCCTGGTTGTTCAGCCCTGGCTGGTGTGGCTCAGTGGATTGAGTGCTGGCCTGAGAATCAAAAGGCTGCAGGTTCAATTCCCAATCAGGGCATATGCCTGGGTTTCAGGCCAGGTCCCCAGTTGGGGCCATGAGAGAGGCAACTGATCACTGTTTCTCGCCCTCTCTTTCTCCATCCTTTCCCCTCTCTCTAAAAATATATAAATAAAATCTTTAAAAATAAAAGAAAAAGATCAAAACTATGAACATTAAAATGACAACAAAGTGGCCCTGGCTGGTGTAGCTCAGTGGATTGAGCGCGGGTTGGGAACCAAAGGGTCCCGGTTCGATTCCCAGTCAGGGCACATGCCTGGGTTGCAGGCCAGGTCCCCAGTGAGGACCATGTGAAAGGCAACGATACATTGCTGTTTCTCTCCCTTTCTTTCTCCCTCCCTTCCCCTCTCTCTAAAAATAAATAAATAAAATCTTTAAAAAAAATGACAACAAAGTCACAACTATCAACAACTGAATCTAAAAAACAAAAACTAAGCAAACAACCAGATCATGAACAGAATCATAGATATGGAGATCATCTGGAGGGTTATCAGCTAGATGGGGGATGGAGGAGAATGAGGTAAAAGTTATAGGGATTAAGAAGCATAATTGGTAGTTATAACATGGACAGAGGGATGTTAAGAATAGTGTAGGAAATAGAGAAGCCAAAGAACTTATATACATGACCCATGGACATGAACTAAGGTGGGGGATTGCTGGAGGGAAGGGGGTACCAGTTGGAGGGAGACAAAAATTGGGACAACTGTAATAGCATAATCAATAAATAAAAAGTCTTATAAAAATTGGTGAATTTTGTGTAGCCATTTTAATATTGTAGATGGAAGAAAATACACAATATATTCGGCATATCATTGTAACCAGGTAAACCAGGGCTTGTCCACGTGACGCCTTGAGACAGACCCAGCAATTAGTGGAGAAGGAAACAGGTTTTTATTTACAGGATTCCAACCTCGGGGGGACTGAGAGCACTCCTGCTCAGAGCTCTGTTCTTTGAGAGACCCAGCACTTCCCTTGCTCCCCACCAGGCTGTAAGCCAAAACCATGCCCAGAAGTTCCCCCATCCTTATCTGTACTTAAGCCAGCTATGCAAACATGTATGCATCCTTTCTAGAAGGCGCTCTTGTGGGTTTCAGAGTCATCATCCACTCGCAGCAGCTCTCTCTCCTTCAGGATCTGGGGGATATTGCCCTCAGTCTCCATGTGATGGTTCAGAAAACCACGTATTGTGTTACATTGGATCATGGTCGAGTCCAGGGAAGCACACGTCTCAAGAGAGTGACTTCTCCGGATGTCCTTCATAGAAGCCAAAGTCTGCAGCTCAACAGTCCCAATTCAGCTGCACGCACCTCCCATGAATCATGCTTGGTTATGCAGGTCCCTCACAGTTCCGTCACCTCTGCCCTTACATCCTTTCCTCCAGCCCGAATGGATGCTACCTCACTACAGACCACATGGCATCTTCCTCCTTACTCCTCCAGACCATGTGGCAGAAAAAAACCCTTCTCTTTCAGACAACCCTTATTTTAAATGTTTGGCCCAGAACTCCTATGTGACCTCATATCTGGCCACTTATGATGTGCTACTTTTGCCAGTGCCCCCATATCTTTTACCTTCTTTTGCCTGCCATCTTTAGTCAGGGCAAGAGTTCCCCATGACACAGGGGTAGCTGGGGTGGATATCCACCTACCCTAGCTATATCATAATCATGATAAGCCCTTAAAGTCATGTACACCTTTTACCCCAGAGGCAGTACAGCTACCAACCTGCTATTATTATGCAAAGTATTTAAAACATATTATCCACTTCCCTTTCCCCCAACCAGTGTTTTGGGGATTTTCTCGTATTTGGGGGCAACTCCCACTCTGAACCCCATTACATTATGCATTATTATTTCAAGAAAGTTAAAAATGCAACTGAAATGCAAAAAAAGATTTGTGCAACATATGGAGAAGGTGCTATGACTGATCAAACATGTCAAAAGTGATTTGCGGTTTCGTGCTGGAGATTTCTTGTAGGATGATAGATGCTCCAGAGTCGGGTAGAGCAATTGAAGTTGATAGTGATCAAAACATTCTACCATGCAGGAGATAGCTGACATACTCAAAATATCCAAATCAATAAAGTAATTGGTGAAAATGAAAAATGTGTCTTTTTTAATCTTTTTTAAAAAGATTTTATTTATTTGTTTTTATAGAGGGGGAATGGAAGGAGAAAGAGAGGGAGAGAAACATCAATGTGTGGTTGCTTCTTGCAAGCCCCCTACTGGGGACCTGGTCCACAACCCAGGCATGTGCCCTGACTGGGAATCGAACCAATGACCCTTTGGTTTACAGGCCGACACTCAATCCACTGAGCCACACCAGCCACCATGTGTCTCCTATTTTACAAAAAAAAAAAAAAAAACCATACGGACTTTTAGGCCAACCCAGTATTTCTTTTTTTCTTAATAGCACTGTAGTGTCCTTGTGGAGTAGTTCTTCATTATTGGATGGTTTTGGTGGCTTAGGAAATCTTGATGCCTGCACCTCATAAGAGAAGCCACAGGGATCATCAAGTCTTCCTCCTTCCTACTCCAACAAAACTTAAGAGTGGTGGCCACACAATGTGAGGTCATCTAGCTTACATTCTCTTTTGGAACTGGCTTGACTTTTTTCTTACCCATCTAGACCCCTTTATCCATCACTTCAATCACCCTCTTGCAATTACTCTGAGGTCTCTTGACTCCTTGTCTTTAGTTCTCCCTCTGCCTTAACAAAACCTCCAAAACTGTAGGTGTTCTCCTCGCTCACAGAATACTTACAGATTTAGCCCCATTTTCACTCCCTCTTATGTTCCTGTGTCGAGAGAGGAAGTATGTTCTATTCACTTGGACTTTGGATGCTCTCCCTTCCCACTTCTTCATGGTCCTTTTTCTATCAGTCATTTTCTTTTTCTTTAAGTATCTTTGACCTCTCTCAAATATCTTTATCTTTTTGGCATATGATCATGTTCACATTTCATGTTGGAGCAGTGGGTAGACTTTCTTTGACTCAACATCATCCTAAAATGATCCCATTTCCCATTTTTCCTAATATGAAAGCTTCTGAAAAGAATGGAATACACTTGCTGTCTGCATTTTAACAACTGAGTGATTCTTCATCTTCCTACTCATCATGCAATCTGTTCTTCCTAAGGTCACCAGTGACCTCTATATTGCAAAATTCAATGGGACTCTTTAGTTGTAATCATATTTTACTTCTCTGCTATATTTGATATTGTCCAATTCCCTTTTTCATTTGTTAATTTTTTAAAATATTTTATTTGTTTTGTATCCTTTTAGAGAAAGGGGAAGGGAGGAAGAAAGAGACAGAAACATCAATGTGTAGAGAAACATTATTTGGTTGCCTCTCTCATGTCCCCAAATGGGGACATGGCCCACAAACCAAACCAGGCATGTGCCGTGGCCCGGAATCAAACTATAGACCTTTTGGTTCGCAGTCCAGTGCTCCACACACTGAGCTACACCAGCCAGAGCTCATTTGTTAATGTTGTAAAAAAATTTTATAATAAGCAAAGAAAGCCATTTGACATTATGAATTTATTGGTGATAGGTTAGAGTTATTTCAGTTATTAATGTTCCTCAGTGAATATTGAATGTAATGTTTGTTCTAAAATTTTTAATTGAAATATAATTCACAATTCATGAAATTCACCCTTTTAAAGTATATAGCTAAGTGGGTTTTAGTATATTCACAGAGTTGTGCAACCATTATCACTATCTAATTCCAGAATATTTTCATTACCCCCAAAAAGAACCCTGTAACCATTAGCAGTTGTTCCATAATTTTCCCTCCCCCCAAGCCCCTATCAACTACTAATCTTTCTGTCTTTATGGACTTGCCTGTTCTGGATATTTCATATAAATGGAATCATATGTGTCTAGCCTCTTTCACTAAATATTTTCAAGGTTCCATTCTTATTGCAGTATGTATCAGTACTCCATTTCTTTTTTTTTTTTAGATTTTATTTATTTATTTTTAGAGAGAGGGGAATGGAGGGAGAGAGAGAGAGAAACATAGATATGTGAGAGAAACATTGATTGGTTGCCTCTCACTCACCCTCAACTGGGGACCTGGCCTGAAGCCCAGGTATGTGTCCTGAACTGGAATCAAACCAGTGGCCTTTCAGTTCTCAGGCCACTACCCAATACACTGAGCCACACCAGCCAGGGCTCCATCTCTTTTTATGGCTGAATAATATGCCACTGTGTGAACATACCACTTTTGTTTATTCGTTCATCCATTAGTAGACATTTGCATTGTTTCTACCTTTTAGCTATTGTGAATAACGCTGCTATGAACAATAGTGCATAAGTTTTTGTATGAACACCTGTTTTCTCTTCTTTTGAGTATATACCTTTGAGTGGATTGCTGAATCATATAGTAATCCTTTGTTTAAGTCACTGGGTTAATACAAAACTGTTTTCCATAGTTGCTGAATCTCTTTGCATGTTCACTGTCAGTATATGTGCTCCAATTTTTCCACATCTTCATCAACATTTATTATATTTGTCTTTTTTATTATATCCATGATAATCAGTATAAATTATAATTGTTTTGATTTTAGTAAGGACTAAGGATATTGAGCATCATTTTATGTGCTTATTGGTCATTTATGTATTTTCTTTGGATGAATGTCGGTTCAAATCCTTTGCCCACTTTAAATGGTATTATATGTCTTTTTATTGTTGAATTGTAGGAGTGTTTGATATTATCTGGGTACTAAACTCTTATCAGAGAAATAATTTGCAAATACTCCCTCCTATTCTGTGTGTTTCAGTCCTTTATTCTTTAATCTCTCCTCTTTGATTTCTATGAAAATAGGCTTTCCTGTTTTCTTACTTCTCTGGCTATTTCTTCTCAGGTTCTCTTTTTAAAATTTAATTTATTTATTTTAGAGAGGGGAAGGGAGGGAGAAAGAGAGGGAGAGAAACATCAATTCGTGGTTATCTCTCACATGCCCCCTACTGGGGACCTGGCCTGCAACCCAGGCATGTGCCCTAGACTGGGGATAGAATCAGTTGACCCCTTGGTTCACAGGCCGGTACTCAACCACTGAGCCGCACCAGCCAGGGTTCTTCTCAGGTTCTTTTAGAAGATCCTCCTCAGCTCAACTACTTTTAAACAGTAATTAATTAATTTTTTCTTTTCCAATTACAGTTGACATACAACGTTATATTATTGTACTTTCAAGTATACAACGTAGTGATTAGACATTTATATAACATAATGAGTGATAACCCCATTAAGTCTAGTACCCACCTGACACCATAAGTTGTTATTACCTTATCATTGACTATATTCCCTATGTTGTACTTTATATTCCTGTGACTATTTTGTAATGGCCAATTTGTACTTCTAATCCCTTCACCTTTTTCACCCAGTCTATTTTAGTTTATGGTCACTGCCAATCGAATACATTCTACAATCGCTATTTTTACTCCCTACCTCCCACATTTATGTTTTTTCATTATTTTTATTTCTTTTGTGTATGCATTTATGTGTACTCCTTAATTTATTGTAGTAATTGTACATAATCTTCCTACTTTAAAAAATATTTTTTTCATTTTTTCAATTCTTTTTTAAAATATATTTTATTGATTATGCTATTACAGTTATCCCAATTCCCCCCTTTATTCCCCTCCACCCTGCACACCCCCTCCCACCTGCATTCCCCCCTTCAGTTCATGTCCATGGGTCGTACATATAAGTTCTTTGGCTTCTACATTTCCTATACTATTCTTAACCTCCCCCTATTTTCTACCTACCATTTACGCTACTTATTCCCTGTACCTTTCCCCCCTCTCTCCCCCTCTCACCCCCCCACTGATAACCCTCCATGTGATCTCCATTTCTGTGATTCTGTTCCTGTTCTAGTTGTTTGCTTAGTTTGTTTTTGTTTTTTTTTAGGTTCAGTTGTTAATAGCTGTGAATTTGTTGTCATTTTACTGTTCATATTTTTTATCTTCTTTTTCTTTTTTTTTTAAAGATTTTATCTATTTTCAGAGAGAGAAGGGAGGGAGAAAGAGCAATGTATGGTTGCCTCTCACATGGCCCTCACTGGGGACCTGGCCCGCAACCCAGGCACGTGCCCCGACTGGGAATCGAACCAGGACCTTCTGGTTCCCAGCCCGAGCTCAATCCACTGAGCTACACCAGCCGGGCTATCTTCTTTTTCTTGATAAGTTCCTTTAACATTTCATATAATAAGGACTGGGTGATGATGGACTCCTTTAACTTTACTTTATCTGGGAAGCACTTTATCTGCTCTTTTATTATAAATGATAGCTTTGCTGGATAGAGTCATCTTGGATGTAGGTTCTTGCCTTTCATGACTTCAGATACTTTCCAGTCCCTTCTTGCCTGAAAGGATTCTTTTGAGAAATAAGCTGATAGTCTAATGGGAACTCCTTCATAGGTAACTGTCTTCTTTTTTCTTGCTGCTTTTAAGATTCCTTCTCTTTAATCTTGGCTAATGCAATTATGATGTGCCTTGGTGTGTTCCTCCTTGGGTTCAACTTCTTTGGGATTCCCTGAGCTTCCTGGACTTCCTGAAAGTCTACTTCCTTTGTCAGATTGGGGAAGTTCTCCTTCATTATTTGTTTGCAATGTATTGCTCTTCCTCTTTTCCTTCTGGCACCCCTATGATTCAGGTGTTGGAATGTTTAAGGATGTCCTGGAGGTTCCTAAACCTCTCCTCGTGTTTTTGAATTCTTGTTTCTTCATTCTGTTCTGGTAGAATGTTTCTTTCTTCCTTCTGCTCCAAACCATTGATTTGAGTCCTGGTTTCCTTCCCATCACTATTGGTTCCCTGTAGATTTTTCTTTATTTCACATAATGTGACCTTCATTGTTGCCTGGCTCCTTTTTATGCTGTTGAAGTACCCAGTGAGTTCCTGGAGCATCCTGATAACCAGTGTTTTGAACTGTGCATCTGATAGGTTGGCTATCTCTTTATTGCTTAGTTGTATTTTTTTTTCTGGAGCTTTGAACTGTTCTTTCATTTGGGCTGGGTTTTTTTTTTTTTTTTTGTCTTGGCACACCTGTTACATAGTAAGGGGCGGAGCCTTAGGTGTTCACCAGGGTGGGGTAACCCACGTCACTGTGCTGTGATGCTGTCTGTGGGGGGAGGGGTCCCAGAGGGAGCAGTGCTCCTTGCTCCACTCTCTGCCAGTTTTCAGTCACTTCCCCCACTCCCCACAAGCAAATCGGGCCCTTCTGATGCTGGTTCCTGGGTGTTTGGGCTTGTGTACATTCTAGGACCCTGTGGGTCTCTCCAATGAACTCTCCTGTGAGGATGGGGGTTTCTCCTGCTGCCTCAACCCCCACAGGTGTTTTCAGTCAGAGATTTTGACTATTTCCCCATGCTGGGACCCTGGGTTGTGAGGCCTGTCTCGCTCCCCAGTTGTTCCTCCCAGTTTATCTGCATGCAAATGTGGGACCGTCCATTCTGCCAGCTACCGCCTCACTGGGTCCTCCAGCCGCCACGTTGCCGTGTGTCCTCTGTGTCTGGCTGCCCATCTCCACCCCTTCTACTAGTCTGGGTGAATGTTTCTTCTTTAACTCCTTGGTTGTCAGACTTCCTTACAGTTCAATTTCCTGTCAGTTCTGGTTGTTTTTTGTTTTTAAATTTGTTGTTGTGCTTGTTTTCATTGTGCGAGGAGGCACAGTGTGTCTACCTATGCCTCCATCTTGGCTGGAAGTTATTTATTTATTTTTAGGAGAGGGGGAGGGAGGAAGAGGGAGAGAAACATCGATCAGTTGTCTCTTGCATGCCCCTGAGTGGGAACCCAGCCCACAACCCAGGCATGTGCCTTACTGGGAATCAAACCAGTGATCTTTTGGTTTGCAGGACAATGCCCAACCCACTGAGCCACACCAGTCAGGGCTACTTTTTTTTTCTAAAGATTTTATTTATTCATTTTTTTAGAGATAGGGGAAGGGAGAGATGAAGAGAGGGAGAGAAACATCACTGTGTTGTTGCCTCTCTCATGCCTCCAACTGGGGACCTGGCCTGCAACCCAGGCATATGCCCCAACTTGGAATTGATCCAGCAACCCTTTGGTTCATAGGCCAGCACTCAGTCCACTGAGCTACAGCAGCCAGGAGTCTTATTCATATTTTTTATTTTTTTCTTAAAGAAGTCCCTTTAACTTTTCTACTTAATGCTGGTTTAGTGGTGATGAACTCCTTTAGCTTTATCTTCTTTTAAACAGTGTTTTTAAAAAAAAGATTTTATTTTTTAGAGAGAGGGGGAGAAAGGGGAAAAGATGGAGAGAAACATCAATCTGCAAGGGAAACATCGATAGGCTGCCTCTCTCCAACTGAGGATCTGACCTGCAACCCAGGCATGTGCCCCGACGAGAAACTGAACCAGCAACCCTTTGGTTCACAAGCTGGCACTCAATCCACTGAAGCACACCAGCCAGTACAGCTTTATCTTCTTTTGAAAACTCTTTATCTGTCTTTCCATTTTAAATCATAGCCTTGCTTGGGAAAGTAGTCTTGTTTGTAGGTCCTTCCTTTTCTTCAGTTTGAACATTTTGTGCCAATCCCTTCTGTCTTGAAATATTTCTGTTGAGAAATCAGCTGACAGTCTTATGGGAGCTCTCTTGTAGGTAACTAATGCTTTTCTCTTGCTACTTTAAAAATTCTCTCTTTATCTTTAATATTTAGCATTTTAATTATGACGTATCTCAGTGTAGGCCTCTTTGGGTTCATCTTGTTTTGGACTCTGAGCTTTCTGGGATTGTATTTCCATTTCCTTTACCATGTTAGGAAAGCTTTTAGTCATTATTTCTTAAAATAGGTTCTTATCCCTTGGTCCTTCTTTTCTCCTGCTAGTACTTCTATGATGGAAATGTTGTTATGCTTGATGTTTTCCCAGAAGTCCCTTACACTGACCTAATTTTTGAAATTATTTTTTCTTTTTTGCTGTTTTGATTGAATGTCCTACCTGGAAATGTATGTCCTACCTGGACATGTATGTCTATTTCCTTCGTTAAGTCGGGGAAATTTTTTGTCATTATATTCTCAGATAGGTTATCAATTTATTCCTGTCATCTTCTTCTTCTGGGACCTCCTATAATGCAAATATTGGTATACTTTAGTGTTCCAGATGTCTTTTAAGCTATCATCATTTAAACATTTTTTTCTCTTTGCTCTTCAGATTGTTTGGCACTACTTTGTCTTTCAGATCACTGATTTGATCCTCTGCTTTATTTAATTTGTTATTTATTGTATCTAATGTATATTTCATTATAGCTACTGTGTTCTTCATTTCTGACTAGTTTTTATAATAGTTTCTATCTCTTTCTATAAATTTTCTCTGAGTTCATTTATTCTTTCCCTAAGTTCATTGAGCATTCTTATCACCAGTGTTTTGACTCTGTGTCTAGTAAAGTGGTTGCCTTTAGTTTGTTTACATTTTGGGGGAGTTTTGTCTTACTCTTTCATTTGGGACATATGTCTTTGTCTCCTCATTTTGCCTGCCTCACTGTGGTTTTCCATCAATTAAGTAGTTATGCTATGTCTCCCAGCCTTGGAGGAGCAACTTTATGTAGTAGGTGTACTGTGTTGCCCATTGGTGCAGTCTCCCTGCTCACCTGAGTCAGGTGCTCCAGGGTTGTCCTTTGTGTCTTGGTGTGTGCCCTCCTATTGTAGTTGAGCTTTGATTGCTGTTGGCACATAAGTGGTTGGGATTGATCTTCAGGCTGACTGGCTGTGAGGACTGACCTTGACTACAATGGAGGAGCTGTTGTGCAGGCGCTGATCCTGTGTTGCAGGATTCACTTTAGTGGGGTGCTGGTGCCTGCCTAGACTGCTATTTGGGTATGTCCTTTATGGAGCTGCTTGTGCAGTGCTCTGGTGTAGTCTGAAGCCTGCCAGTAGTTGCATTGCTTTTGGGGCATTTTAGGAGGGTCTCTGGTGCAGGCAAGTGTCAGTCATTGCCTGTGTCCTAGTGGGAGCTACAATGTGACCTACAATTGGTAGCCACCTCTGCTGGACTTGGAGGCCCCTGGTAGGGGCTAGGCTCTGAACTGAGGCCCGCTGTCCCTAGTGCCAAACTTGGGGCTGCTTAGAAAAATTTATGATGCACAGCAAGTCCAGCTGCTAGTTGTTTGGGATTTTTGGACCCCTGAGAGATTTTAGGAAAGCTTGCACCTTGCGCTGAGGCTGCATGCAAGCCACTAAAATAGGTTCATGTTCAGGGTTGATGTGCAAATTGAGTGGGGCAGGGTCTCAGGGGATCACTAGGGAGGGGCAAACAGTGTTTTCCTCTTTTAAAAAGAGATTTTATTTATTTGCTTTTAGAGAGAGGGGAAAGGAGGGAGAGAAACATCAATTGGTTACCTCTCGCATGCCCTCCCTACTGTGGACCTGGCCCACAACCCAGGCATGTTCCCTGACTTGGAATCGAACCAGTGATCCTACAGTTCTCAGGCCGGCACTCAATCCACTGTGCCACACCAGCCAGGACTGTTTTCCATTCATATAAAGCATGCGGATGCGGTGCTCACCTTTGCCTGCTGGATGGGTGGAGGAAGGGCTCAATAAAGGAATAATGGTGCTTACTTGCCTGTACTTCTGACCTGGAGAAAGATGCCCTGACCTCTACCCCTCAAGCTCTTGCATTGAAATTGGTCAGTTCAGTTCCTCCCCATATGGGCTTTTGAGCTGCTGCCCTAGCACTTTAAGCCAGTGAATTTGTGCATGGTCCCTTTAAGATTGGCAGGGACTAGGTCTCTAGCAGACTATTGTCTTTCTCTAGCACAAATCTCCCCTGGATTTCACAGCCAGATATTCTGGAGACTTCTCTTCCTGGTATTGGTGCCCTGAGTTTGAGAGCCTGGTTTGGGGCTGGCAACCTCTCATTCCTCAGGGGGACTTCTGCAGCTGAGATATCCCTGCTGATTCTTAACTGCCACACCATGGGTGTGGGACCTGCCCTTTCTGTGCCTCTTCCCTTCCTATCAGTGTTGACATGGGTTCTTTATAACCTTAGTTACAAGACTTCTCTTCAGCTAGTCTTCAGGTGGTTCTCAATGATGGCTGTTTTATAATTTAGTTGTAATTTTGATGCAGTTGTGGGAAGGGCGAGCACAGCATCTACCTACTCCATCATCTTCTGCTTATCTCTTGAATGTTGATATTCTCTAGGTCTACATCCCTGGCTCTTGTCTCTTGTTATTCTATATGTTCTCCTAGCATGACCTCTTTTAAACTCTTGGCTGTAATTGCTACCATCTATGTGGGAATGCCTTTAAAATCAAGATCTGAAGCCCTGGCTGGTGTGACTCTGTGGATTGAGTGCCAGCTTGTGAACCAAAGGGTCGCCAATTCTTTCCCAGTCAGGGCACATGCCTGGGTTGCAGGCCAGGTTCCCCAGTAAGGGGCGCGCAAGAGGCAACCACATATTGCTGTTTCTCTCTCTCTCTTTCTGCCTCCCTTCCCCTCTCTCTAAAAATAAATAAATAAAATCTTTTAATAAATAAATAAAATCAAAATCTGTAGTCCATACCACTTTCCTTTGCTCCAGTCCCACTGAGCTCCAGTACAATTTCTATAGAAATATCTTGGGCTCTGGCTGGTGTGGTTCAGTGGATTGACCACCGGCCTGAGAAACGAAGGATCACGGGTTCAGTTCCCTATCAGGGCACATGCCTGGGTTGTGGGCCAGGTCCCCAGTTAGGGGCAAGCAAGAGGGAACCAATGGATGTTTCTCTCACACATCAATGTTTCTCTCCCTCTCTTTCTCCCTCCCTTCTCCTCTCTCTGAAAATAAGTAAGTAAAATCTTAAAAAAGTGTTAAAAAATATCTTGGGTGTCCCATAGGCAGCTTAAAATCAACTTATCTTATACTTCATTTCTCTCTTTTCCACCCCAGACCTGCTACTCCTCAGCCCTTTACTATCTCAGTGAGTAGCAATATTTATCCTAGTAAAAAACTACCTCTTTGATGTGTCTTCAGTCTCTCTTCTCATTTTCTACGACTTTAAATGCCACCTCACCCCAGTTTATTTTATTTTATTTTCTTTTAAATCCTCACCAGAGGATATGTGAGAGAGAAACATTGATCAGTTGCCTCCCATTCGTGTCCTGACTGGGGATCAAACCCGCATCCTAGGTGTATGCCCTGACTGGGAATGGACACAAACTTTCGTTGTACAGGATGACTTTCCACTCAGCCAGGGCCCAGTTTATTTAACTTCTAGTTTTCCTCCCAAAGCTCAGTTCAAATGTCACCTACTGTAATATATTTCTCCTGAGTACTCTCTGCCAAATCTAAAATAGATGCTGTTTTGTGTTCATAGAATTTGAGGCATATTCCTGTCACTGCACTTAACTATAACATACCATACTCTGTGAATGTTATTTAAGTTTTCTTTTTTCTCTACTAAACTGAAGTCCATCTCTATGAAACCCTGTGCTATATTAGTTTGTATCTTTTTAAATTGTTTATTAATATTTTTTAGAAAGGGGGGAGAGAGAGAAACATAAACATCAATTTGTTGTTCCATTTATTTATGCATTCATTGGCTCATTCCCTATATGTGCCCTGAGCAGGAACTGATTCCACAACCTCGGTGTATTGGGATGACACTCTAACCAACCAAGCTACCCCACCAGGGCCTATTTACTTTGTATCTTTAGTGTCTAGAATGATGTTGTACACACAGTGCATACACAGACTTGTTTTGTTTTCATTTTTGTTGTTGCTCAAACTTTTGAAAAAAAGGAGTGTGTGATATTTTATTATGAATTCCTGGGCAAAATAACATTCATCCCTAGGCAGAATAATGTTCAGGGAAACTTTTCTCTCTTGAAGATGTAGTTTTTTTGTTATCATAGTTGTTTTTTCTATTGAGAGGATTCTGCTCTTGGTGGGGCTTAGACTTGTGCAAGGTGAATAGAAAAGAATAATTGTGCTGTTATCCATGCTATCTCAGTTTTTCAATCTTGCTGTAGTGGGATGTTGCAAGGTTGTGAGGTTGTTACAAGTGAGACAAGGGACTGGAAGGAAAGAACAATGAAACTCTTCCAACAGCAATTTTTTAATTGCCCCGGCAGATCACACAATAGAGCTGAAGAGAATTTGAAAAGACTGTCTTGTCCAGTCCCTCCGTTTTCAAGCAAATTCTGAAGCCCCCATGACAAATGGTCACTCAGTAATACCTAATGTGGATGGGGAGAAAAAGTGTAAGGAACATATGTAAACATGCAAAAATTATGTGTTCCAAGTCATCTACATGTGTACCTCAATATAGAGAACAGCTAACTTAGGAAATGACTAAGGTGCAATTCTATGTTATAGAACCCTGTTTTCTTATGGCCTTCTATTAACACATGGGAGATTTCATTCCTCTGAGAACTGAGTACTCTTCCTATTGTGGAGTCAAAGAAAAGAAGGAATTAGAAAGCAAAGAAGGACTCTTGAATTGCTCTTAGGATCTGGGTTCAAGGAAGGAGCCAGCTGCCTTGGAAAAGACCCACATGAGATAGATGAGTTACACTGCTTCAAACTGCTTCATTAATGAGCTTTGAATTCTGTAACTGACCTGTGGATATAAAATCTGAAGCCTGAGGCTGGAACATAGTGGTATAAAATGGTTTTTCATTCTTAGGGGAGCATTGTAGAGAGGTAGTTTACTTGGCAGTTAGAGACATGTGCTTGGCAGCCTGAAGTCGGGATTTGAATCCCAGCTCTGCCATTGACTACTAATCTCCTACTAGTCTCCTTCATTTCCTCATCTATAAAATAAAAACAGTAAGATATCTACTGTATAACGTTATGCTGAGAATCAAAGGGGAAATGCATATGAACCTTATAGCACAGTGCTTGACATGTAGTGTTAGCTAGTAGTAATAGTAGTTTTATAATTAGTATTGTGATATACTAAAGAGACTGTGATAAAGCAATGGGGGAAATATTGATTTAAAAAATTATTTATTCACTTGAGAAAGAGAAAGGGAGTAAGAGAAACATAAATTTGTTGTTCCACTTAGTTATGTATTCATTGGTTGAGTCTTGTAGGTGCCATTACCGGGATTGAACCTGCAACCTTGGTGTATCGGGACAGCACTCTAACCAATTAAGCTACCCAGCCAAGGATGACATCTTGATGTTTTAAGTACATGACATTCTTAGTTATTTAGTAGTGGTGGTGGTGGTGATGGTGGTCATGAAAAAGGATACCAATAGTGTAAATGCCTAGAGTCCCTGTGCATGGGTACCTGGATTCTATCCCATTTCCAATGTCAGACAGCGTTGGCTTATTACATAAGGATTACAGCTATCACACACGAGTTAGCTTAAAAAACATTTCCACTGTCCTAATACTTTAGGTTCTGCCTCTCCTTCCAAAAATCAATACAAACCAAAAAATTAACTGGAAAACTCCATTTTACATTTTGTTTCTTAATTTAAGAAATACTGTAACTCCTTCCCTCAAATGTTGACACTTCGCCAGTGAATTAAATAAAAGAGGAGAAAAGACAAGAAGAAATAATCATGTTGTACCAGGAACAGCGTGCGTTTTCATCTAATAGGTTTGTGACTTACAAGCAAGAGAAGTTCATGAATAGTTCAGTAGTTGGAATCTGATTGTTTGCTAGATCGGGAAACCTCATGTAACAGGTTTCAACCCTAGTTTGAGGGAATCGTTAAAAACAGCTTCCTGGTAATCATCTGCAGTCCAGTTAGCTATTTTCCTATTCGTATTGAGGGTTTTCATTCACCCTGGCTCATTTAAAATTGGTTTTCGGGAATGCATTTAGGCTTGATAACTGCGTAAATGATTTTTTTCCAGTTGCACAGTGATGACACCAAGTGCTCTGTGTGCTTTTCTTGGCTTAAAGCACAATTTTACATTTGAATCTGAATGTGCCAAACCAACCTTTCTCTGAGTGAGTCTAAACAACAACTACTAGGCACTGCACTATAGTATATAAGAGTATAAGCTGAAGACTCACATCCCTGCTTGTTTGTTTTTTTACTGTAGTAAATACATGACATAAATTTTACCACTTAACCATTTTTAGGTATACAATTCAGTGGCGTTAAGTGCCTTCATAGTGTTGCGCAACCATCACCATTATCCCTTTCCAAAATGTTTTCATCCTCCCAAATTGAAACTCTGTGCCCAGTAAACGATAATTCTCCATTGTTCCCTTGTCCCCAGCCCCCAACAGCCACCATTCTACCTTCTGTTTCTATGTGTTTGATTACTTTAGATATCAGTGGGATCATACAGTATTTGTCCTTACATGACTGTCTTAATTTAACTAGATGTTGTCCTCAAGGTTCATCCATGTTGTAGCATGTGTCACAATTTCATCCCTTTTAAAGTCTGAATAATATATATATATTATTCCATGATATGTATATACCACATTTTGTGTATTCGTTCATCCATCAGTGGACACTTGGAGTACTTCCAACTTTGGCTATTATGAATTATGCCGCTATGAACATGGGTGTACAAATATTTGGTCTTTTACTATTTTTAAACATTTTTTCTTTTATTTTAGATTGTATTTATTTATTTTTAGAGAGAGAGGGAGAAAGTGAGAGGAACATCGATCAGTTGCCCCTTGTACACACGCTGACCAGGGACTGAACCTGCAACCCAGCCCAGGCATGTGCCCTGATCAGGAATCAAACCGGTGACCTTTTTGTTTGCAGGACAATGCCCAACCCACTGGGCCATACCAGTCAGGGCCAAATATCTGTTTGAGTCCCTGCTTTTCATTCTTTTGGGTATCCAGAAGTGGAATGGCTGGGTCATATTATAATCCTATTTTTAATTACTTCAGGTATTACTGAAATGTTTTCCATAGGAGCTGCACTATTCTACATTTCTACCAGTAATGTACAAGTTCCAGTTTCCCTGCATCCTTGCCAACACTTGTTATTTTCCTTTTTTATAATAGTCATGCTAATGTTTGTGAAGTACTATCTCCTTGCAGTTTTGATTTTCGTTTCCTTAATTAGTGGCTCATTGACCATCTTCTCTTATGATTCTTGGACATTTGCATATCCTCTTTGAAAAAATATCTATTTAAGTCCTTTGGTAATTTTTTAAAAGATTGTATGTATTTATTTTTAGAGAGAAAGAAAGAGATGGACAGAAACATCAGTGTGTGGTTGCCTCTCACACACCCCCAACTAGGGACCTGGCCTAGAACCCAGGCGTGTGCCCTGACTGGGAATCAAACTAGTGACCCTTTGGTTCACAGGCTGGTGGTACTCAATCTACTGAGCCACACCAGCCAGGGCCCTTTTGTAACTGGATTTTGTTATTGTTGTTGTTGTTGTTGTTGTTAGTTGTAGTTCTTTATAAATTCTGGATATTAACTGCTTACCAGATATATGATTTCAAATATTTTCTCCTATTCTGTGGGTTGACTTTTCATTCTATTGTCCTTTGATGCATAACAGGTTTTAATTCTGATGTAGTTCAATTTATTTCTTCCTTTTGTTGACTATGCTTTTGTTGTCATATCCAAGAAATTATTGCTAAATCCAATGTCATGAAGCTTTTCTCTGGTTTTCTTCTAAAATTTTTATAGTTTTAGCTATTATGTATGTTTATGCTTTTGCTCCACATTGAGTAACTTTTTCTATATGGTGTAAAGTAAGGGTCCAACTTTATTGTTTTGTATGTATATATCCAGCTTTCCCAACATCATTTGTTGAAAAGACTGTCCTTTTCTCATTGGATGGCTTTGGTACCCTTATCAAAAATTAATTGAGTGTATAGGTGAGGATTTATATCTGGGGTTTCTATTTTATTTAGAGGCCTGTTTTTTAATCTTGGCTTTATTACTTACTATGTGATAATCTGTGGGTTACTCATCCTCTTTGATATCTCCTCACAGTAGACAGTAAACTCCATGAGGTCAGAAATTTTTGTCTTTTTGTTTACTGTTATATTCTTAGTATTTAGAGAAATCAGTTAAGAATTAATTGCAATCAGCCCTGACTGGTGTGGTCAGTGGATTGAGTGCCAGCCTGCGAACCGAAAGTTTGCTGGTTGGATTCCCAGTCAGGGCACATGCCTGGGTTGTGTGTGGGCCAGGTCCCCAGTAGGGAGTATGTGAGAGGCAACCAGTCAATATTTCTCTCCCTCTCTTTCTCTTTCCCTTCCCCTCTCTCTAAAATAAATAAATAAGATCTAAAAATTTTTTTAAAAAGAATTAATTGCAATCAATAATACTCACTGTGAAATAAATTAGCAGTAACCTCCCTCAGGAGGCTGTTGTAAGATTCAAATGAAATAATATATGTCAAGCGTTCAGCATATTGTCTGGTAAAAAGTGTATAAGAAATGATAGTTATTTAAAATAATTAGCTTATTATATAACCCTTATAAAGCAAATAAATGGTAAATATTAAATTGATAACAGGATTGTGTGGGTCTCTCTTCAGATACAAGGAAAAGCTTGGTGCAGGTGTGGAGTGACCTTGAACGAAGGGGCCCTCCATTGAAGGGCACGTAGTAACCAATGCAACCATCTTCCTTCTCCTAAACTGCAGAGACTGGGTTCTCTTATTTCTGGCACCCCAGTGACAAAGTCTAGATGAACACTGTTGCTGGGATGCCAAAGGATAAAATGAGCAGTTCGTGGTGACGTGGAGGGAAGAAAGGAGGCATCTGAATGGCACCGATCAGTATCACCATGATTCTGTAAGCATTCAGCGCTAACACCAGGCCTGGCAGGGGGAACAGAGGGATTTGGATCATTGAGGGTCCACCATAGGCTCAGTGCCGACCATTGGACTATGAGATGACATAGATTCTAATTCAGTTTTTAGAATTTACCTGCAGAGTACATATTATCCCTATTTTACAGATGAGGAAAGAAGCTCTAAGAGATTAAGTAACAGACAGTAAATAGTAGAATTTTGATTTAAATCCAGGTCTCTTTCGACCCCGAGGCTTTTGATCTGAAGCAACATAAATTTTATTTAGTTTCCTTTTCAAATTCCAAGCCTTCCGGTAAGTGTGAGAACAGCTAATACAAATTTTGACCTCATGTAATGCTTTATTTTGTTGTTTTTCTGATGCATAAACTGCTAAGCCTTTTTGCATTATCACCATGTTCTGTTCAAGTGTTTTAACTGACAAGTTGGAGATTCCAAAGCTGCTGGCAAAGATTTCCTGAGAAATGTAAAATTTTCTAAATTATAAGCCTGTGCATTTTATAATTTGCTGTAGTAATTATAAAATGCAAAAGCAATTATCCTATTTGTAGTTTGTCGCATTTAGCAAGACTGGTGATGGTACAGTTGGTTGGGAGAGTTTATGTGTATATGTGTATGTGTGTGTGGATACATATTTATGTATATATGTGTATGTGTGTGTGGATACATATTTATGTATATATGTGTGCGTATCCCCTCCCCCCCCACAGGACTATAGTAGAAAACATTTGAGTCAGTAAAATGGACATTGAGAAAAGTGGTTTTAAAAATTCCCCGAAAATCCTGGCTGGTGTGGCTCAGTGGATTGAGCACTGGCCTGTGAACCAAAGGGTTATCCGTTTGATTTCCAGTCAGGGCACATGCCTGGGTTGCAGGACAGGTCCCCAGTGGGGGCCATGTGAGAGGCAACCACACATTGATGTTTCTCTCCCTCTCTTTCTCCCTTCCTTCCCCTCTGTCTAAAAATAGATAAATAAAATCCTTAAAAAAGTTCCCAACAAAAATTAGGTCATTTCTGGTGCTTCTAAGTCTTGGAATAGTTTGTTTCACTCAGCTTCCAAGCCAGACCAGTCATTTTTTAATAGACTCATACTATCATTTAAAAGGTAATAGGGGCAGAACATGCATCTGGTTTGTTATTACTTTTGCCGTAAGTTCACATGGAGGGCCGCCTTCCAGGGTAATTGGTGCCATTTTCACAGGAATAAAGGCTGTTGGCTGGGGGTAAGCAAGTGTATATATAATGTCGTAGCCAGAGTTAGGCTGGGACTTCCATGGGTGCATTCCATCTAGACTGTGATGCGAACAAGTGCTCAGACTTCAGAGCTGCTGCATGGCCTTGAGTCTTTGTTTGGACACTAGCTTTGTGACCTTGGACAAGTTACTTAAGGAAACTGAGGATTAAAATTTATATGAAAAATGGGAATAACAACAGGCTATCTACCTCAGAGTGGTTATGATCATAAAATAATACATGTAAATCACTTAGAAAAGTTACTGGTTCACAGAAAGCATTCAATACCTGTTAGTTGTTATCGCTGTTACGTCAAATACTAGTGTTATTACTTTTAGTAGTAGTGGTACATATCTCTCACAGTGATGATGGGTAGGGAGACAATACCATAGAACTGCAAAATTTCAGCTTTTGAGGCTGTGTAATTGAACCCAAGTTCATATATTACCGGGGAGAGACCCGAGTCAGTCCCCTCCCTGTGCCCCCTGAGCTTGTTCCTTGGTTTTTGCCTCTCTTGTGAGAGAATAATTCAAGCAAGAGACAAACACACATAGTGGAAATGAGATTGCAAGTTTATTTATGAAACACATCCGAGCACAAAGCTGTGATCAGAGACCCAGCTAGTCCAAATGCCCCACGTATAGAAACAATAAAGTATTTAGTAAGTTTGTTCTATATACTTGAGCTGAGGCTACAAGTGGACACCCTGCTAATCTGAGTGTGTCAACTATTGGGGTTCAGGGGTTAAGTACTTTAGCCAGTTTCTAGGTTCCCCCTTCTTCTCCCCCTACTAAACCTTGGGAATAATGTACAGCTATAAAGGCTTTCTTTCTCAACTAGTAAAGGCTCTTTGTCTTAGTGAAATTGCTACAGAGGCTTCCTTTCCTGGCACAGAGTCTCAAGGACTCCCTTCCCCCTTTGCTATCTTTGCTTGTAATGTTCAGACCAGGCTCATGGCTGCTGAGTAATGGTGAGACCAGTCTCCCTCCTCCTCCTGCCTGAGTTTACTATCTCTCCTACCTAACACATATGCCCAATATGCAGTAAAGACCAATCACCAAAGCATGGAGTACGCAACAAGGAGTTTATTTCGAGAAGCAGCCAAATGAGATGGGGCCCAAATCTGTCTCCCCAATCCAGGGAGTTCAGGGCTGGTTTGAAGGATTTGGGGGGGGCAGGTATGTGGGGGCGCTGCGGAGCAAGTTTGACTTTGGAGGACCTTGAAACTTGGCCATTTATGGTAAGGTGCTTCAGCACTGGATCTTCTTGGACAATGGACTCTTCGCTTCTGAAAGGATTCAGGTTATGTCTCTGTTCTTTGATTTCCTGAGGGCCAGGGTGGAGTGGGGAGGCTTTGGCTCCAGATGCAGCGGGAGGTCAAAATTTTGTCCCTTGGGCGTGGTTTAACTGCCTGACTTGCCATTTTGGTCTGTCCTCTGAAAAGCAGCCCAGTGTCCTGTTAGAAACCATTTTGAGCTGCTTCTGAGGTTTCAGCTGGAAGGCCTGAGTTTGATGACTGCTTTTACTCTTTAACAGCTGTGACTTAGAACTTACCTGATTATGCTTTCCTTTATAAAATGAATAAAATCCTACTACTAATTCTTATAAATGCCTGAGAGAGAGAGGCGGGAGGAGCCGGATGATCTGATCCAAGTGCCTTTATTTGATGCTGCGCTTACAGACAGGTTGAGTCTGGACCTACTGCAAACCCCCCAGGGAGGCAAGAATGGGGTTTTTAAAAGAAAAATCGTTGGGTTCGTGAGGGGAATGAAGGAGGGGTTAGTCTCTTGTTCTTCTAGGTGGGTGTCTCAGGGTTCCAGGATGTGAGCCGGGACAGCGAGTTAGGTAAAGGGCTGGGCTGCTCCCTTGTATAGGAGGGTCAGTCTGACCACCAGCCATTACATCTGGCACCAGACGTCTATCGTGGGAGGTGGGAGAGAGTTTTGATGGAGCCACGGGCTATCAAGCAGTCTGGATAACTGAGTCATGGGCAGTCCAGCGGGTCAGAAAACTGGCCTGACTGGGTCACAAGCAGTCAGGCAGGCTGAGAAACTGGCCCGACCCTTTCACTAATGTTTACTGGAGGGGACCGGAGTTTGTCACACCAAGATGTGTCTCTTTGGCATAAGGATTATTTTAGGTTAATTTTGAGAAAGAGGAGACATGGGAGAAGCTCTAAAAAACCAAGTAGACCCATTTGTTTGTTTTCGTTATGTTTCCCTTGCCTTTGGAGTCAAATTCACAAAAATATAGCTGACACTGATGTTCAGAAGCTTAGGGCCTATGTTTTCTCCTATGCATTTTATTGTTTCAGGTCTTCACATTCAAGTCTTGAATCCATTTTGAGTTCCTCTTTGTGTAAACAGTGGCCTAGTTTCGTACTTTTGCATACGGCTGTCGAGTTTTCCTAGCACCATCTCTTCAAGAGACTTTCCTTTTCCAACTCTATATTCTGGAGACATAAAAGAACAAAAATAGTGTGAATATAAAACAAAAAAGTAACAAAGGAACTAATACAAAAACTCATGGATACCGAGGGGATGGAGGGTGGGGAAGGGGGAAATGGGTAAAGCGGGTCACGTATGTGGTAACGAAGGAAACAAGACTTTCGGTGATGAGCATGCCACAGAGATATACAAATATTGAATTATTATGTTGTATGCCTGAAATTGAAATAATGTTATGAATCAATGTCACCTCAATTTTATAAAGTAGGAAGTACTTGTTGTAAAAGATATTTACATTTGTAAGGGAAATCTCCATTTGTAAGGGTGTCTCCCAAGCCGTACCAGGAAGAGGGAGGGGGTTGATCTTATCTCTAGAAAATGCTATCAATGCTGAGGGCAAAGACTTCATCTACGTAGCAACTTTACCCTTTTTCTGTTAAACTCCCATAAGTGACTGCCTACCCCCAACACCGTGTTTCCTCTTCAGCTGATGATGATAAAGTACCTTTAGCCATTTTAGTGACTGACTTAGTTTTCCTGGGTCTCTCCCTTCTATACAGGACTTATACACGTTATGAAACTTTTGTTTGTCTCCTGTTCTTCCATCTCAAGTCAATGTAATTCTTAGACCAGCCAGAAGAACTTGAAAGGACAGAGGAGAATTTCTCCTCCCTGACATTATATTGCAGTGTTATTGTGAAGACCAAATTGGAATCGCATATGTAAAAATACTTGATAAGGGAAACACTATTTGGTACACCTGTATATTGCTATTTACCAGCCCTCTTATAAAGAGAATAACTTCTTTTTGACAACCAAATGAAAAGCGCCCAATTTATTTCATAATCAATAAAATATAAATGAAAACATCAGTAAGAATTGTTTTTATTTCTCATATGAAGAAAAAGTGATCATACTCAATATTTGCAGACATGTTCTCCCCCTCTGCAATGTTTTTAAGCCGTGTTGATGGGAGTATAAATTGATGACGTTTTGGGAGGAGAATTCAGTAATTCTCAAAGTGTTACAGAACAGGGAGGGGGCACCCAACGATATACTATTACCAAAAGGACCCCCTCTTTGTGCTCCTGGGGTTCCCCACCCCGCACTAGGTTCATTTTGCTTGCTGCCAGAGGAAAGGCATCTTTCAATGCGAGAGACTGGTGAAAAGGAAAGGAATTGTTTATTTACAAGTTATACAGGCTTGGAGTAATGACTTAAGGTCCCCTTTAAAATACTAAAGTTCTTTGTAATACCCACAAATGCACACAGTCCTTCCAAAAGAAGTAGAAGTCCGTGATTCAGGCAGCCCCTCAGATCAGACACCATCCGCTGTGTCACCACCACAATCTCCAGTTAATCCAAGCCATGTGGCACCTTCTCATGGCCCAACAGCAAGAGTCCTTTCACCCCTTTTCTTCCAGGCAAAGTCTCTCCTTCTTCCTAGGCTGCATGGCAAAAGGAGCAACCCAAAGCCACGTGGTCCTGTCTTTCCTTCCTGCAGCATCTCTCTTTCATTCTTCTGAACTGCTAAGAGAGAGCTCTGCATCACTGCTACATCTTGCTTCCCAGCTTCCTAAGCTGCATGGCAAAGGGAGCCCCAAAGCCGCAGGGTTCTCCCCTCTCACCGAAAGCTGTGCGTTCCTCCCTTTTCCCAGTTATATCTTGAATGGAAGTTACTTCCATCCCCCTGGCTCAAAGCAAGGCCACAGCTATCCAACATATCCATGAAACCAATTAAAGGTTATAGAGATGTTAGCTGCAAATCTGCTGCTATACAAAACAGCTCTGAATGGCCCTGCTCCAGGAGTCCCATCCCCCAGTTCAGACTTGTGGGGGTGAGGGCATCATATATATATATTTCTAGTATTTCCTGGATACCTTGAGTTCTGGAGCCCATTACAAATCCCTATTTGGGGCTCCCCCTTGGCTGCACCCTGTTACAAAAGTAAGAGTGTACCTTAAGAAGACTTGCCTAAAGGTATGACAGGACTAACGTGTGTGTATTGTAGTATTATTTATAATAGCAAAAGTTTTGAAAATAACCTAATTTCCCCTTACTACTACATTAGTTAAGTGATTATGGTAAATCTACATATATATTACATAAAAGAGAGAATGACTTTTAAAATGGGAAAGCATGGATGCTGCCACAATGAGTATAATATAAAAGATAAACCAAGAGTAGAAAGCTTTTAGTTATTATTATAGTATTTGTTGAGTATGTTCTTTCTGCCAAGTACTGTAATATAAATCTGATCGCATGTATTTCTTGCAACAGCTCTGTCAGCTGGGGAGTGAGAAAAGAGCGTGTCAGGAAATGGGAACATGCAGGCCCTCGTGCGGGAGGGAGAGGGCCCATTTCAATCAAGTTGCAGGTAAAATACTGAGTGCTCGGCCCAATTGGAATTTCAGGTAAACAGCGAATGCTGTTTTAGTAGGAGGTCTCATATAATATTTGGGGGCTTACTTCTACTAGAAAACACAGGGTCTGGCACAAATAACAGCCCTTGTTTATTACAGAATCTTTTCTTACAAAATCATAATCATATGTCATTCTGTAACATAACAATATCACACTCAAGCACACCCTATGACATTTTAGGTGAAATGTTCAAATTATAACTATAAATTATTACACCCATATTATCACCCTCCCCACCACATTCAAGCAGGCCTTACTCCCACTAGACCCTGTATTTGTCGTTCATCTGAAATTCAAATTTACGGTAACTGGGCATTCAGTATTTCTATTTGCTAAATCTGGTAACCCTAATTTAAGAGAAAGAAGGCCGGAGTGGCAGGATTAGAGAAGGTAAGAGGGAACATGGTCAGAAGAGGGGACATGGTTCATGGCGAGAAGAGGTCAGAGAGGTAGACAGACCAGAGACCATGCAGGATTTCTGGAAGCCTGGAAGAGGACTTTGATATTTATTTTAAGGGTAGTGGGAGGCTATTGAAGGTTTTTTTAGGTAGGGCAGGAACTTGGTCAAGTTTGGGTTTTGTAGTAGTGCTATAGCTCTACGGTGAAGATCTCATAGAGGAAGCAACTGAAATTCAGAGAGATTAATTTGCCAGCTGCAGCCAAGCCAATTAGGTGACACAGTGGAGACTGGAATCTAGCTCCGATTCCAAAGCCTCTTCTCTCCACTGAAATGGGGAAGATGGCAGGGGCAGGTGAAAAGATTTTAGGAAAGAATGTACTAGAAGCTAGATGGTATACATTTATTGAGGATTTTGAACAACAATAAAAAGAATTGTTGAGGATACCTGCATATCGACAGCCATCGAGGTGTCTTTTGTTCTGTTAATGAGGTGACTTTTGAAAAGCCCTTAGGGTGCAATCACCAATGGCCCCTGATTTAATCAGCCTTGCATATGTAATGAGGCCTCCATAAAAATGCAAAAAGGACAGGTGGGGTTCAGAGAAATTCCAGGCAGCGAACACGAACACGGGGAGATTCCAGGAGATCGGCTGGGAGAGAGGGTGTGGAAGCTCTGTGTCCTGTGCATCTCTTCCATTTGGCTGTTGCTGAGTTATATCCTTTAAAATAAAAAAAAAAGAAAGAAAAATAAATGTTAATCTAGTAAGTAAAATGTTTCTCTGAGTTCTGTGAGCAGCTCTAGGAAATTAATCCTGAGGAGACTGTTGGAACCTCTAATCTGTAGCTGGTAGGTCAGTAGCAGAAGTGACAATCTGGATTTATATTTGGCATCGGAAAGTGAGGGAGCTGTCATTCTTGTAGGAGTGAGCCCTTAACCTATGGGATCGGACACTATCTCACGTAGACAATGTCAGAACTGAGGTAAACTGTAGGACACACAGCTGGTGTCACAGAGAATTGCTTGGTGTATAGAAAGCCTACCACTGGAATTGGTGTCAGAATTGTAGATATCCTTAGTAAATGTCTTTCTACTTCTGTTTTCAACCTGAGTGAAAATGCTATTGAGAAAAATCTAAAACTCAGTGAATAACCTGAGGAAGCCAAGGAGTATAAACTTCGATGCGAGCAAGGAGCATTTCTTCCTTACTATTGTATCTTTCTGGAATAATGCCTACTACATAGTGGGCTCTCAACAAGTAGTAACTATTACTTTTATATATAAAAAGGCATCAAAACACATAAGACAATGCATGCTAGTCATAGTTTGAATCTTTATGCTATGGAATATTAGAGAATGCATATGACAGTTCCTGAAATGTTTTCAGTTAATTTTGAGTGCATGTAAATGTGAGGCTTCCTAAATTAATAACCTGGTCTATTTAGTCCAATTGTCAGTCAGTAGGAAAATAGTAACTATTAACTTGTGTAAAAAAATGCAATTGGGTTATATATTTTGGGACTAGATATTGGGAACCTACTTACTGACAGATTTATAAAGTAGGGCTATTATTTCTTTACTTTTATTGGCTTGTAGCAAGCTTGCCAGCTATCAAATAAATAAGCAAAGGTGATACTCAAACCTGTTTCCTGTGTCTCGTTGTAGTATGTGATACTCAGTTTTTTTTTCCGAGGGTGAGGAAAAAGGTAGTACTTATCTCAGAAATGCTTTAAACTGAGGAATGGGAGTTGAAGTTGCCCCATCTTTATGGAAATGTGAACCAGTGAGTTTATTACAGTATTTGTGTCTGTAACAAAGAACATTCCCTATTGAGGTAGTGTAATACAAAGAACGTTGGATTTTGAATAAGATGATTTGGTTCTACTACTTACTGTGTGACTCTCTACCTGTAGTACAGGATAATAACATATTATCTCATAGGATATTAGGAACATCAAAAGGAAATGATGGACAATTGTTCATTCCTTCCAAAGATATTATTAAGATACTTGTAGATTATGTGAGGCATTGTGTATTCGATGCTGGGTATATGGCAACAAACAAAACACTGTTCCAGCCCTGATATAATTTACAATCTAATGGCAGAGACAGCCAATAGGTAAGTAAATATGTATTTACTAAGGGCTCTGAAGTGTGCTGTGAGAGAAGAACAGGGGAGAGAGAACCTGCTTGAATTAGAATGAGCAGAGAAGGCCTCTCTAAGGAGGTGGGATAAAGAATGAGTAAGAAGGGGCCTTGGCTGATATGGCTGAGTGGATTGAGTGCCAGCCTGCTAACCGAAGGATCACCAGTTCCATTACCAGTCAAACGCGCATGCCTGGGTTGTGGGCCAGGTCCCCAGTAGGGGGTGCTCGAGAGGCAACCGCACATTGATATTTCTCTTTCTCCCTCCCTTCCCCTCTCTAAAAATAAATTAATGAAATCTTTTTAAAAAATGCATGAGAATGGGATCGGGCTGTCACTCACCTAGCAGTGAGAAAGATTGTATGAAGGTTGTGAAGCAAGCAGGATCTTGGAATGTTGTAGAAACTGAAAAAGAAGCAGTACGATCAGAAAGTTGTGAGTTGTGGAAAGTTAACGCAAGATGAGGTTGTAAACGCAGGAGGATCTGTGCCTTCCTGGCCACAGTCAACAGCACAGCCAGGATTCTGTTCTAAGTGCAAATTCCTAAGACAAGCAGGTTTGGCATGTTTGAGATAAGAAGGGGATGTCAGTGTGACTTGAACCTGGTGTTAAGTGAATGGGAGGTTTGTGAGGACAAGGAGTATGGGGTTTTTTATGTAAATGCCTCAGGCTAATCTTTGGAGAGACTGATGATGAAGGTTAACTCAAGAGGTAAAGTCTTTGGAAAAAGGTAATATGGAGAGAGAAATAGTACAAGTGGAAGGTGTAGCCTTTGAGGGGAGAGGAGTTCATCCACTGGAAGCGGAGAAGACAAAATGTATGCAGATAGAAATCAGCTGATAGATTTGGTGGTGGGGCAAGGGGGAGCGCCCACCCCGATAGTAGGTACCCTTTCAATGAAGTATTGTGTGGGGCAAGATCATCAGGTTAGAGGGCAGAGGAGAGTGGTAGGAGAGGTTTGAGAGAGAAAAAAGATATAAAATAATTTTCCCAGGTAGTAGGTTTAATAGAAAAAACTAGATTTCAAACAGGCAGCATTTAGCCCTGACTGATAAGGCTTAATGGGTTGGGCATTGTTGCGGTTCGATTCCCAGTCAGGGCACGTGCTTGGGTTGTGGGCCAGGTCCGCAGTTGGGGGTGTGCCAGAGGCAACTGACAATGTTTCTTTCCCTCTCTTTCTCTCCTCCCTTCCTCTCTTTCTACAAATACATTTTTAAAAATCTTTACAAATGATTAAGGTTGTATATTTCCTCTAAGAACATTCAGGTGCTCAGGTGCAAATTCAGAGCAGGTGAATGGTTGAATTTATCCAGGATCGAGGATTTGCCAGATGGGCTTACTGACAGGGAGGGGTTATAATGATACATCATTCACTCTTCTGGGCAAGAGGTCAAAGATAGGAGGAAAGGGAAAGTGGCTTAATGTACTGGTATCTAGGTGAAGTTCTTCAACTTCGTCATTCAACAAAGAATTTGAAGGGTTCGTAAATACAGCATAGAATGGAAAATATTAAAATTAAATAGAAAAATTATTAAACTTAAACAAAATATATAAATAAATGTAAAAGACTGGTGGACCAGATAGGACAGAAATTCTAATATAGTATTGATTTGGTATGATAAGGGACAAGTAGAAAAGGTAAAGGGATCATTAGAGACAGCAGGAATATTTTTTGGGTGCATTTGGAAAAAAGTTTTTAAACCTCTCAATATATTCCATATGTGACTACACAATTTTTCATCTTGCCTTTTTCAGCCGGCTTCCAGCTTAAATACTCCCAGTAGAAACTAGCTTCACTGTTCAAAAAGTTCCATCGTTCTTGGCTTTGACCTTTTGCTTTTGGCCTCCCTGGCGCTGGTCCAGGAAATAATTTTAGAATTAACTGCTTAAATTCTCCCACTTATGACTGTTGAGCTACTGCTAATTCATAACTATTTCATTAGAAGGAACCAAGATATGGTGCTTAATGATGTTTATCAAAATGTTAGAAAATTGTATATTGCTATAATCAGAAACAGCTTTTAGTTCGTATAAATTATTAGTAAGGAGTTGAGTCCGTACTTGGTATTTGTGTAGAACTCTCCTATATAAAAGCACTTTCCTGTACTCATTGACTTAAATATTCATAAACTCCTGCCGTGTGCCAGGCTAAGCACTACAGATATATTAGCAAACAGAACCCTGAAGTTCCCCACCTTCAGGAATCTTACCTTCATTCCTATGCACAGACCTTATGCTTGGGTAGGGAGAGTGTCCTGATCTACTTTTACGGATGATGAATAGAAGCTCAGATTACTGGACTCGGACTACATACAGTCCTCTTCTGACCTCCAATTTTGTCTTCTATTCTGCACGTACTAGCATGAGAATACCTGCCTTTAGTGATCACTTTTGGATAAATTGGAAGGACTTTTTTTTACCACATTCCTTCTGCCATGTGCCTGAATTCATTCAATTTGTGTGTATTTATTTGTGCGGGGGTTAGCTTAAGGTTATCCAGCATTATTTACATCATGAGAATATAGGGTCTGGCACAAATAGCACCCCTTTTTATTACAAAATCTTTTAATAGACATGCAATTCTGTAATATAACAATATCACACTCAAGCACACCATAGGACATTTTAGGTGAAATGTTAAAATTAAAACTATAAATTATTACACCCATATTATTCTACCAACCACACACAAACAGATAGTACTTCTGCTGGACCCTGTATATATTGTACTTTGTGATTTAAATTATGCTGCAAAAGGTAAGGGTGAGAACAGAGAAGCCTAGTCACATGCAACAAAATACCTGGTCTCCTGCCCCACGAGTCCAGTCTTCAACACATTCTCGTCCTAGGAGCCCATTCTGTTTCTCCATCCCACTCTCACTGAGGTAGTAATCTCCCTTGTCCACTCACCTCCTTGCCCACCATCAACTCTATTGCCAATTTAAGCAAACTCGTCTTTGCCTTCCTCTCCTACTAATTTCCCTAGCCCACCGTTTGCCAGATCTTCTCTGCGCCTCATATAGATGAGCGCTACCTGAGGATAAACAGGAATACAGTTGACCACTAAAATCCCACAGGGCAGCACTCTGGGTGAGTGTTCAAGTGCTATTGCCTGACTAGAAGCCACGTTAATGCATTTTTGAGTCTCTTGTGCATCTTACCTAAATCCTATGTCAATGCAAGAAACGTCCAAACCTGTATGAATTTTTATGAGTTTATTCGAGCCAAACTGACAGCAATTGCCGGGAAACAGAACCTCAATGGATTGAGAAAAATGTTCTGGAAAGTGGCAGTTTTATCACTTATTTTATACATTAGAATCAAAGACATAAGGGGAGTACAATAATCCATTAGTGATACATTAGGGAGGCGGCAGAAAGCAAAGCGGGGAAACCTCTGGTATTGGATAAAAAGTAAAATGATAGACAGTTTTTTTACATTGGTGGATACAGGGTAGTTACCACTCAGCAACGAACAGGATAACAACAATGAGGGAATTTGTGGTCTCCCTCTGGTGTCTGTGCTTTGAGGGGTGGGTAGTGGGGGAAGGAAATTGGTTATTCTGAAGGCTTTTTTTTTTTCAGGTATGTTATCCTAAGCACAGAAGACAACAGACCAGGCTCAGTTAAAGTGAAGATTACTCTTTGTTAGGGAAAAATATTGCCCTAGGGCATGTGTACCCACCGTGAATTGCTTTTAGTTAAAACATGTTTAATAATCAGACCATCCTATATAGTTATTATAGGTTTGCATTTGTAAGGCCACCACACAGGCCTCCCCTGAGCTTGTCAGGTTTGGTGTGTGGCCCCTTTTTGTCCACAACTATCAATCTGATCTCGGAGTCTCACTCTTTGCCTTTCCTATTTTTCCACGGTTACCACTTAATTCAGCCCCTAGCATGCATATACCCTTAACTCCCTTGCCTTTTCTCACTTCTTTTATTCACTTGACAAAATCACAAACCTAGTAACTTTCTACCTGCTTGATGCTTATACCCATGCAGCAAAAGAGGCTGGAGGAAGCCACGTGACCACAGTGCCAGGTCTCACTCGATTTTGACCACAAAACTCAAGTTAGACCCTTAATGCTGTCCTCCCTGTCTACTCCCTCCTTTATCTGGACTTTTTTGTTTTTTAAAAAGGATTTTAGTTATTTTTAGACAGGGGAAGGGAGGGAGAAAGGGAGTGAAGCATCAGTGTGTGGTTGCCTCTCACATGGCCCTCACTGGGGACCTGGCCTGCAACCCAGGCATGTGCCCTGACGGAATCGAACTGGTGACCCTTTGGTTTGCAGGCTTGCGCTCAATCCACTGAGCTACACCAACCAGGGCTGGACTTTTTCATACTTCCTCCTCAAACCCCTGACACCACTACCCACATCCTCTCAACTAATAACTTTTCTTCCTGTATCTGAATAGTACTTCAGAGTTTACAAAGTACTTTTGCGTGACTTTTTTTTTTTTACTTAATCTCTCTTCTGCACTAGGAAATGGCTACTTTGAGCAGCTTTTTTTTACCTTTTTTAAAATCAGTTTTTTACATGAACTAAGGGGTGGGGAATGCTGGAGGGTTGGGGGGAGAAAGGGGCAAATTGGGGAAACTAATAGCATAATCAATAAAAATACTTTAAAAATTAATAAAAATAAAGAGAAAACATGTTTCCACATGGTCAAAAAAATCATTTTTTATTGTTATTCTATTACAGTTGTCCCAAGTTTTCCCCCTTTGCCCATCCCACCCCAGCAGCATTGTTCTTGAGAGCAAATAACTTTGGGTTGTTCCGTTGGTTCTAGTGTTTAGTTTACCTGTATGCAGTTCAGTAGTCCTAACCACTTAGCACAGATCAATCTGTGCTTGTGTTTCTCTTTCTGAAAAAGGAGGCTCCTCACACCTGCCATTTTCACTCACTCACAGGAACTTGGTGTGAGCAGTCTGTACTCTGATCCCTTTAAATCTCAAAGTAAAAAGAAACAGGCTTGCCATCCACATTCTTTGCCAGATTAATGCATAGCACTGTGAAAGATATCTTGGACAGGAGCTTCAGTGATTACATTTTTGGACTCCAAAGTATGCAATCTGCTGTTCTATGTTCATGAAAAATACCGTTTGTACTGTAGTCTAGCTTCTACTTAAACATTAGTGTGCCCTGTTGTTAATAGCTCACCATGTATTAAATCAAAAATTTCAGAGCAAATAAAAGAAGGATGAGCTTCATTTTCTAAAAATATTTTTCATTAGGGGCTTCTTTAGCATAAGTGTGAAGTGTTAACACTTTGATAGGTGTGAAATGACTTAAATTCAGCTTATACTACTTTTCAGGAACGTATCTTTTGTGAAAAGTGAGCCACACTTGTACAGGCAGGCCCTGATTTTTACCACCGGGATGTTCCTAGAAACCGCGTCATAAAATGGATCATGTTTTCCCACAGGGGCTATATTATAATTTGGGGTTGTGTTCCTGACCAAAGACGCAGCATCAAATAAATCACAGATATAATCAACAATGTGGCATAAAAGCAAAGATATAGGAACTATAAATCTCTAATCATTTAAAGTAGTTAAAAATTATGCTCCGAGTCCTAAGAAGTGGATAGAAATGTAGTGTATGCAATCATTATCCAAGGGCCATCAGTACATGACAAAGTGTGTGTAGGACACTTAAAATACAGCCCAAATGTACAGTAAATTTTATTTTACAATAACCTGCTAGCCTCAAGAAGTCTGTTCTTAGAAATCGATCATTTCTTTTGCTGTCCTGTAATACAGAAGCTCTTGTGGGGTCAGGAATAGTGATGTAAATCATCTAGCCTTGGTTCCCAAACCTCTCAGTGCATCAGAATCAACTGAGGAGCTTTCAAGATGCAGATTTCTGGCTCTGAACCCAAGAGATTCTGAATTGGGGTAGAAGCAGGAATATGTAATAAAAAAATTCCTAGGTGATTGTAGTACAAGGCCAAGTTTAGAACACTAAGCATGAATATGTCAGTAACTATTTTTCTTTTTCCTCCCATTGTGTTTTTCAGCAAGCCAATAGCATTCTGATATTTTCCACTGCCCATTACATTTGTGCAGATAACAGGTTTAACAAATATTTCCAAGGTGTTTCTTCCACTTAAAAACATCTCAAAAAGGAAAGTGGCTTGAAATTTGAAAAACATTTCAGTTAAGTGAGGATTAACTTCACATCTCTGCTCACCCACTCCCGATTCTAGCTGTGAATAGTCTCAGGGCTGGGCGGAAACGCGTGCTGTTAAATCATATCTTAGAAAGTGACAGCTTTTTGACAGCCATCACAGTTCCTCACAGCAGATTGGGAAGTGATAAAAATTGTTGTCATTAATCACTAGTCCTTTTAAAAATTTGCTGCACATGTCACCTATTAGAGATGTTTGTATAAAGTCTTTCTTTCCCTAGTAAAAGTTCCATGAACACAAAAACCAGAGCTTGCATTGCCTTGATTAGCCTTTATTCTCCTCTGTAAATCCTTACACATAGAAGGAACTCAACAAATATTTATTGAACAATGAATTATAGCATCTCCCCTAATTGGGAACACAGGCAGAAGATGCTATTATCTGGCTACTGGTTGTTTACTTTTGAGAATATCTTTCTCTGGACAGGTTGTGTTCAGAGGTCTGACATGTGAACTACATTTTATTACCATGGCATTTAGAGCTGAGGGCTACTTAGATAATGTCATACTCTTACCTCTTTGTTAAGATGAGAAAACCTACTGCTGTACAGCTAAAACTAATCCAAAATAA
Organism: Micronycteris hirsuta; assembly: GCA_004026765.1. Taxonomy (NCBI): domain Eukaryota; kingdom Metazoa; phylum Chordata; class Mammalia; order Chiroptera; family Phyllostomidae; genus Micronycteris; species Micronycteris hirsuta. Next base: position 21,591 of record PVJI01007762.1, on the reverse strand, counting down.
TGAATGCAAACTGAAATTTTATTTTTGGGTTTTTTTAAAGATTTTATTTCTTTATTCTAGAGAGGGGGAGGGAGGGAGAAACTGAGAGAAACATCAATGTGTGGTTGCCTCTCATGCACCCCCTACTGGGGACCTGGCCCACAACCCAGGCACGTGTCCTGACCTGGAATCGAACCTGTGACTATTGCTTTGTAGTCCAGTGCTCAATCCACTGAGCCATGCTAGCCAGGGCTGTAAACTGTAATTTCAAAAGAAAATATAAAAAAGGAAAATAAAATGGGATCATGAAAAAAAAATCAGAAAACCAAGGCCTAGAGAGAAGTGTGTGCTTTGTTTAAGGTTACCATGACAAGTTTTTCTCCTTTTCATGTGTTTACCCTTTTTCCCCTATTATATATTTGAGTAACTGCTATGTGCCAGCCTTAAGTAGCTACTGGTTGGTTTCTTCTAGGATGAAAAGGCAAAGTCCCTTTCTGAAAATGGGTAGAGTTGCAGAATAGTGCTCTGGACATTTGAGGATAGTGAAGAAAATTTGAAAAAGTTGTGGTAGGTTTCTGCCCTGACTGCTGTGGCTCAGTGGATTGACTGTAGGCCTGTGAACTGAAAGGTTCAATTCCAGGTCAGGGCACATGCCTGGGCTGTGGGCCAGGTCCCTGATGGGGAGCATGTGGGAGGCCACCTATGGATGTTTCTTTCTCTCTCTCTCTCTCTCTCTTTCTCCCTCCCTCCCTTCCCCTTTCTCTATAAATAAATAAATACAATCTAAAAAAAAAAAGAAAAAATTTCGTAGAGAGTGAAAGAAGAGTATATTGACCAGAGAAACAGCAGGATTGGTGAGCAGTGTTCAGGGCTCTGCTGTAGGTAATGATTTTTTTAAGATTTTATTTATTTATTTTTAGAGGGGAGGGAAAGGAGAAAGGGAGAGAAACATTAATGTGTGGTTGCCTGTCATGTGCCCCCACTGGGGACCTGGCCCGCAACCCAGGCATGTACCCTGACTGGAAATCGAACCAGCGACCCTTTGGTTCACAGGCCCGTGCTCAATCCACTGAGCTACACCAGGCAGGGTCCTTCACTTCTTTCATGAAGTCCTCCAACACCCTCCCCACTGACAGCTGTTAGTCTGTTCTCTGTTATCAATTGCCTCTGTTTGTATTTTGTTTGTAGTTTATTTTATTTAAAAAATTTGTTTAACCTCACCCAAGGATATGTTTATTGATTTTTTTAGAAAGAGAGGAAGGGGACAGGGGAGAGAGAAGCATTAATGTGAGAGAGAAGCACTGCACCCGCAACCTTTTGATATATGGGATGACACTCCAACCAACTGAGCCACCCAGCCAGGACCAATTTATTTTATTTTCAGTTTTTTTATTTTTTTAAAAGATAACATTTATTTTTAGAGAGAAGGACAGGGAAGGAGAGAAACATCTATTGTTTGCTTGCCTCTCACATGCCCACAACCTAGGCAAGGGCCCCGACCAGGAATTGAACCTGTGACCCTAGAGTTCTCAGGCCTAATCCACCCAGCCAGGGCATATTTTAAATGGTAATAAAAATACATCCCACACCCAGGCAATTTTCACTCTGTTCAAAAAAAGAAATCATTTAGAAGCAAAGTTACTGGAGTGAGGCAATTCATGAGAGCTAATAATGTTCAGTAGCTCTTTCCTCCATGTTTCTCCGTTTTACTATGAAATTTATTGTCTGAATCAAGAGGTGGTTAGGTGGAGGATGGGATCTTTATTAGTGTTCATGAGAGATATGTTGAAATGTCATCTCTAGGACAGCTATTCTAGACTATTCAAAGTCCATTCTCTGAGGAATTGGAAGAATTTACAGAGTGTATATGTTAACTTAGTTGTTGCAGTAAAAAAGATGTGTGAATTTTTCAGCTCTGCTTCTCTGCTGTTATATCCGTTGTCTTGGCACCTGCTCAGGTTTCTTCTGAAAAACATTTCCTCAAAGCCCGCTTCCCCCTCAAGCCACCCTCTCAATGCTCCTCTTCCTGTCATTGCACTAAATATTTACTTTTCTCTTAATTTATTGGAATGAGCTGTTTTTCTTGAAGTACATTAGAGGGAATGGAGCCACAAACATATTCCTACCGTCAGAACATAACAGCTTAATTTTAAATTTATAGTTTGATTTTTATGTATTTAACATCGTTTTTCTTCTTTCTTCACATTCTTTGGAATATTTCTTATTTTCTTGTTTTATTTTATTTTTTTTAATTTTTTTATTTATTTTTAGAGACAGGAGAAGGGAGGGAGAAAGAGCAATGTGTGGCTGCCTCTCACATGGCCCTCACTGGGGACCTGGCCCGCAACCCAGGCATGTGCCCCGACTGGGAATCGAACAGGGACCTCTGGTTCCCAGCCCACGCTCAATCTACTGAGCTACACCAGCTGGGCTATTTTCTTGTTTTAATACAACAGAAATTACTAACTTGTTTTTCTTGTTTTTTAAAGATTTTATTTATTTACTTTTAGACAGAGGAGAAGGGAGGGAGAGAGGGAGAGAAACATCAATGTGTGGTCACTTCTTGCGTGCCCCTCACTGGGGACCTGGCCTGCAAGCAAGGCATGTGTCCTAATGGGGAATTGAACCAGCAATGTTTGGGGTTGCAGGCCTGTGCTCAGTCCACTGAGCTACACCAGCCAGGGCTGTTTTTCTATAGTTAAACATATCATGTAGTTCACAGTGTTTTATTATTACTGACAGCAATGAAATGAGCATCTTCCTGCATTCATATATTTGTTTACTATTATTCTTTTGTTGAACCACTTTTTTAAGATAAATTCCAAGGAGTGGGATTACTAGGCAAAAGGGTCTGAGCATTTTATTTTGTTAAGCTTATTGAAAGAAAGCACCTTTCTTAAATGCCTTGGAATTTGGCCTCTGCTCTGGCCTCTTCAATGAACCACCTCTCTCAAAGGTCACCAATGGCTTCCTAATTCCCAAAGCAACCTGCTTGTTCATAGAGCCCTCTTGACTTCTCTCTCAACATTTTTTTTAAAGATTTTATTTATTTTTAGAGAGAGGGGAAGGGAGGGAGGAAGAGGGAGAGAAACATCAGTGTGTGGTTGCCTCTCATGTGCCCTCTACTGGGGACCTGGCCTGCAACCCAGGCATGTGCCCTGACTGGGAATCGAACCAATGACCTTTAGATTCACAGGCTGGCACTGAATCCACTGAGCGACAGCAGCCAGGGCCAATATTCTTAATATATGTTCAGTGGTAAATCTGGTCTCCTCTTCTGGCCTCCTCACATCTTGTTCACCTTTATAAAATGGGGCACTAATCACGTGATCATCCTTGATGACTGCCAGTGTCATTTAATTCAGCAGGCACTCCTGTCTTACATTCAAGTCCATCCATAGTATAATAAGCCCAACCTATTTCTTCTGCTCTGTCCTTCACTATTTATTCCCTGATATTTTTCAAATAAATTGGCTTACTGCTTCTTGAATATAGTGCTTAAATTAATGTCTAACATGTTACAGATCATGCTTATTTGCTATAGCATAATGGTGAAGAACACGGAGTCTACAGCACGAACAACCCAAATTTGAATTGTAGTGATTCCATTTTTCATGGTGTGCTTTTGAGCAGTTAATTTAACCTCTACTTCAGTTTTCTAGCTGTAAAATAGAAGAATAGTAATCCACTTCATAGAGATGTTTTGAGGATGGAAGGAATTTATATGTAAAGTACTTAAACAATGCTTGGCACATATTAAGTGCTCTAATGTGTTAGCTGTTATTGTTGTAATCATTGTTACTATTTTTGTTCTCTCTCTTTCTCTCCCCTTCCCTTTTCCTGTCCCCCCATCTCTCACCTCCACCACTATCATATAAGCTCCATGAGGACAGGGATTTTTGTCTGTTTTGTTCACTACTCTATGCCCAGTAACTACAACAGTAACCGACACATAATAAACACTCAGTAAGTATGATTATTTGTGCATTGAATGATTGCAGTATCCTCAGCCTGAGGTGCCTACTACTGCTGCCTCTACTTTCTACTTCTCATCAAGAACCTGTCCAGCCTACACGGCTCACCCATTTATTCCATGGAACACTTTGTGATTTTCTGCTTTTTCTCCCCAGACTAAATTTAATCTCATTTCTTTCAACTCCCATGTTATCTTATTTATGCTTTACTGACATGCCTTACCTTCCTTTGCCTTTCCTCTTAGTCATTTGTATCTTGCTGACTAGATATTAATTTCCTAAAGCGTGGACTGTGTGTTACTCATTTTTATATTCCCTGTGGTGTCTAGTATAATGCCTTGGAATGTGGTAGATGTCCAGTAAACATTTGCTGATTGAATTGAATTGAACTTGTTCTTCTGTTTATAGACTTAATTTTATATGACTTTTCAGAATTCTAAGTCATGCTTCCAGAGTATTAAATCTCTGAAATTTATTTCTTAGGTATTCTGAATGTTCAAGCTGAGAGAACTGTCCTTTTTTTCTGCAGTTGCAGAAGAAGTACATTTGTCTCAATCAATCCTTATTTTAATTACCTAAGGACTTCGTACTGGATCATAAACGGTTCTGATGGTCAAGGGGAGGGTTCATCAAATATGGTATCATATAGCTGGAATGCAGTGGTATGGTATGCTCATCTCTAAGAACTAGGATGGAGAAAAAAGGCTTTGAGAAGATAAGGTATGTGTCACAAAATCCATGCACTTAAGCTTATGCACTTTATAGGGTAAGCTCCTCAAATCCTCATTCATAATTTATTTACTTGTCATGCTTAAATCATGATTATCGGATTTCCCAGCCAACAGCTATGGAGGGGCAATTTAGAAATGTTGGAAAGGCTCATAGAAGATAGTAGGAGGGAGGGACAGCTGACTGTAAGGAAAGAGTCAGAAAACCAATAAAAAGCCAAGGAGTCCGAGCAGTGTGGGACTAATAGCCCTACGTTGCTTCAAATGGCCTTAAGGGCATCAGTGCATTATAACATAGTGCAGTGATTGCTATTCCAAATACTGACCCAAATTCATCAAAAAAACAATTAAATTGTGAGTATCCACCATATTCTGCTTATGAAGATAAGCAGTGAGATTTCTGTCCAACAGATTAAATAAAACAGATTTGTTTGTAAAGTATGAAGCTGTCCACTAGCTGGGCAACTTGGATAATGCATTCCTTAGTAGTTGTGGATAAGCAAGGTTTTCCTGCATTTGGCATCTGCTCGCATATTCTAGTTTGGGTCCCTCTAACTAGAACTGAAATACAATGGTGAGGCAGTAAATCCATAAAGATGAATTGTTCATTCACACTACATTTGTAACATAGGAAATAGTTTATACAGCAGATGCTGACTGATTGAAATGCTGTATGCTCAATCATGTTAGTGTTTATTTGATAAGAAATGCCATTTGTTTAGCTTTGCTTGTTTATTCTGTGACTGTGGCAAGGAATTTTATTAGGTGCTGTATAGCTATGCCTCTCTGGCCACCAGAATGTTGAGAGAATCTGAATTGGAGTAAGATTGGGTCAGAACTTGGAACTTTTTAGCTTGGGGGCAGTGAAGATGGAAAGAAGTCTTTATTTTGGAAGGTTTTCAATTTTAAACCTCTTGATTTTGTTTTATTTTATTTATATATAAGTGCTGGAAGACAGAAGTGATTCATAGTCTGACAATATTCATTACTTATTTAACTTTTTTTCTAAAAACTTTCATCTTCCTAAAAGTCTTTCTCAGTGACTGCCCAGGGAGAGAGAGAACCAAGAGAATTTCCTGAAATGGAAGCATCTAGAACTGATGTGTTTCTGAATAATGGAGAAAACTTAAAATTTAATTTTAAAAGTTCTACAATACTAAACGGCTCTTACATTTGAAATAAATTATTCGACTAATTTTTATTCTCTCTTGGAGCCACTTAGCAAATAACTTTTGTGTTGTAGCAAGATTATAGCAAATGATTCCATGGGAACATTTATTCAAATGTTATATTTTGTTAGCTGATAATATCTGGGCATTTATGACATAGGAGCAAATACAATAAGTAAATAGATTTAGGACCTAGATAATTTATTTGTATTTAATTTTTTTTCTTCTTCCATTGATTCTAGAGAGAGGAGAAGGGAGGGAGAAAAATGGAGAGGACTATCAGTGTGAGAGAAGAACATCCATAGATTGTATGCAGCACGCCTCCTCACATAGGACCTAACCCAGGCATGTGCCCTGACCAGGAAACTTAACCTGTAACCCTTGAGTTTGCAGGATGATGCCCAACCCACTGAGCAACACTGACCAGGGCCAGGACCTAGATAATTCAGAAGAATCATTTTAAAACTTGGAATAGCTATGACATCTAAAGCCAGCATTTTAGGCCATCTTGCAACATAATGTAATTCAAGATAGAGGGAAACAGATTTTAAAAATTAAGAAGTTATGCAATGTGTTTTAGAAAGAACTTTATTACTAAGAATAATACACCACTTGCTGGGTAGCTCCGTTGGTTAGAGCGTCGTCCCCATATGCCAAGCGTGCAGGTTCGGTCCCTGGTCACAGCACATACAAGAATCTCCTGGACATGGTGATTGCTAGGGGGAGGGGTGTATAAGGGGACTAAATGGTAATGGAAAATACAATAAAGATTAAATTTTAAAAAAGAACCAATGAATTCATGAGTAAGTAGAACAACAGATCAATGTCTCTCAAATCAATAAATAAAATTTTAAAAAGAATACAAATAGGTTTCTAACACCCCCACCCAAATATTTTTGTGTATGTTCTACCCTCTTGAGAAAGTCACAAGAGGATTTTTATTGTTGCCAATGTAGATCAAGATTTATTATCCTCTACAAACTAAACAACCAAACTGGAGTCAGTTTGGTTATGGAGTATTATATAAATCCTACAAAATTCCTGTAAATCTCTATAGATCACCTTTAAAAATTACATAAATTCATTTAAAAATAAGAATACAATGAGCATGAACATAAATAGAATTTTTAATGAACATTAACTATAATTTCTACCGATTCATCAAGAACATTTTTTTAAAGATTTTATTTATTTATTTTCAGAGACAGAAGAAGGGAGAGAGAAAGAGCAATGTATGGTTGCCTCTCACATGGCCCTCACGGGGGACCTGGCCCGCAACCCAGGCATGTGCCCCGACTGGGAATCAAACCAGGACCCTCTGGTTCCCAGCCCGCACTCAATCCACTGAGCTACACCAGCCGGGCTCATCAAGAACATTTTTTAATTTTGTTTTGGTTGGAATCATTTTTAATAGTTAAATAAAGAACTGAGCATTGAAATAGTATTTCTTTTTTTCACAAGTGCATGGTGGTAGAGAATACAAAGACCAATAATATAGTCTGGTCCCTGACTTAATCCTTGGCATTGTTGGCCAAGGTACCAACAATTTTATCCAGCATTGCTTTTATTTTATAAAATTTTTATAAGATTTTATTTCTTTATTTTTAGATAGAAGGGAAGGGAGGGGAGAAAGAGAGGGAGAGAAACATCAGTGTGTGGTTGCCTCTCACTCACCCCCTACTGGGGACCTGGCCTGCAACCCAGGCACGTGTCCTGACTGGGAATCGAACTGACACGCATTTGCTTTGCAGGCCAGTGCTCAATCCACTGAGCCACACCAGCCAGGATGACACTATGTAAGTTTAAGCTATACAACTGCTGATGTAACACTGCAAAATGATTACTACAGTGAGGTTAGTTAATACATTTATTACCTCACATAGTTGCCATTTTTTTGGTGTGTGAGGTGAGAACTTTAAAGATTTGCATTCTTAGTAACTGCCAAGTGTACAAGGTAGTACTGTTAACTATAGTCCCCAGAAGTTAATGTCATAACTGGAAGTTGGTACCCTTTGACTACCACCACCCATTGCTACTCCCCACCATCCCTGAAAACCACCAATCTACTCTGTTTCTGTAAGTTTGTGTAATTTTAGATTCCACATATAAGTGAGATTGTTCAATATTTGTCTTTCTCTGACTTATTAAACTTAGTAGAATACCTTCCAGGTGCATCTATGTTGTCATAAGTGGCAAGATATCCTTCTTTTTATGGCTGAATAACACATTTTCTTTATCCATTCATCCATTGAAAGATATTAGGCTCTTTCCATGTCTTGCCTATTATAAATATGGCTGCTATAAACATAAGAGTTGTAGATATTTCTTCGAGATAGGGATTTAATTTCCTTTAGCTTTATACCCAGTAGTGGAATTGCGGGATCATGTGGTAGTTCTATTTTTAATTTTTTGAGGGGAACCTCCATATTGATTTTCATAGTGGGTGCACTAATTTACTTTCCATTAATAGTGTACAAGGGTTCCCTTTTCTCTACATTTTCACTAGCATTTGTTTGTTGCTTTATTGATCTAGCAGGTGAGATAATATTTCATTGTGGTGTTCGTTTGCTTTTTACTGGTGATTAATGACGTTGAGCACCTTCTTGTGTACCTGTTGGACACTTACATGTTTTCTTTGGAAAAAATCTCTCTTCAGGGCCTTTGCGCATTTTTTAATGAGATTGGTTTTATTTTATTTTTAATGCTGTTATCAATGTAATTATGTTTAAATTTTATTTCCGACTGTTCATTACAAGTATAGACAACTAATTTTTTAATATTGGTCTTGGATCCCATAGACCTGCTGAATTCGCTTATTAGCTCTAATTGTGTGTGTGTGTGTGTGTGTGTGTGTGTGTATTCCTTAGGATTTTTAAAATATGGCATCTGTGGCAAGCATTGGCTTTATTTCTTCCTTTCCAATCTGGATGTTTTTAATTCGTTTTTATTGCCTAGTTTAATAGTTAGAACCTCTAGTAAAATATGGGATAGAAATGGTGAGATCAAACAACCTTGGTTTGTTCCTGTCTTACACCACTGAATATGATATGAGCTCCAGGTCTTTCCTGAGTGTACTATATCCAGTTCAGTCTCCTTACATTCCTGATTAATTGAGTATTTTTTTTATCATGAAAGTGTTTTGAATTTTGCCAACATGTTTTTATGTCTTTTGAAATATCCATGTTTTTTTTTCTTTTTATTCTCTTCATATGGTATATTTCATTAATGGTAAACCTTGCATTCCTAGGATAAATCACGCTTGGTCATGGTGTATAATCCTTTCTATATGTTGCTGGATTCAGTTTGTTAGTATTTTGTTGGGGATTTTATGCCTGTATTTGTGAGACATTGATCTGTAGCTGTCTTTTCTTGTGATGTCTTTGTCTGGTTTTGGTATAAGGGTAATACAGAATCATAGAATAAGTGGGAGAGTTTTCCTTGTTCTTTTGTTTCACGGAAAAGTTTGTGAAGAAAGGGTGTTAACTGTTCTTTAAATGTTCATTAAAATTCACCAGTAAAGCTATCTGCACCTACGCTTTTCTTTGTAAGCTTTTAAAAATTTATTACTAATTTAATCTCTTGTTAGAGTACTATTCAGATTTTCAATGTCTTGGTTTTGGTATTTTTTGACTTTCTAAGGATTTGACCATTTCAGCAAAGTTATTTAATTTGTGGCATATGCAGTGTTTCTTTATAATGCTTTTTTAAAAATATTTTGTTTATTTTTTAGAGCGGGAAAGGAAGGGAGAACAAGATGGAGAGAAGCATCAATGTGTGGCTGCCTCTCACATGCTTCCTACTAGAGACCTGGCCCACAACCTAGGCTTGTGCCCTGACTGGGAATTAAACCAGCGACTCTTTGGTTCTCAGGCCTGCACTCAATTCACTGAGTCACACCAGCCAAGACTATACTGCTTTTTTATATCTATATAGTCGGTAGTAATGCCTCCTCTTTCATTTCCGATTTTAGTTATTTGAGTCTTGATTCTTTTCTTTCTTTTTTGCTCCATCAGTCCACCTAAAGTGTTGTCAATTTTTGTTGATCTTTTTAAGCAATATAAAATTACGTTGTGAGAAGGGACACATCAAATTAATGATTAGAAGGCAGCTACATAGCCCCTGTATAATTGGCAGTGTGTGTTCTTAGCCACATGTTTCTTAAAATCTTGGAACCTCAATTGGCTCATTTATAAAACAGGGTTGATGAGACTTGCCTCACAGATTGTCTAAGGTAAGATGAAATAACATGCAAACTCTCTAGCACCATAACTATTTATGGTCAACTTTCAATAAATGCCCGTGTCCTTTTCTTCCGCACCATTATATGGCCCTCAGTGTCACCTCATTGTTCTTTGGTTCCTAGGTCAAAATCAATCAAGTAAACTTGAAAAATGACTTCTCTTTTAAAGCCTGAAAATGGATTATTGTTTTCTGCACTGTGTGCCTGCCATAGAACCAAGATGATACTCATTTTCACTAAGACTTAGAAACACACCACTTTCTGAATGTAACCAGATGAAGTAATGATAGTTTCATATTAATCACAGATGAGTCTGAAAGCACAACTGAGATCCTAATTACAGTGTTCTATGTTCTTTTCATCTTTTTCATCTTTAACACTCATCATGATTCTAACACTGATGATAAGAAAGCATTCCATCCCCCAGGGTTCATGTCAGTCAAGTTTCCAGGAGCAACCTCTCATCTCAATAGGTGTACCCAACTCCAGCTAGATTTTTTGTCTGTGGGGTAGACAGTATAGACTCCTGAATGGATGAGAATTCATTCTCAAGAAACCTGCCTTGGCTGGTGTGGCTCAGTGGATTGAGTGTCAGCATGTGAACCAAAGGGTCACTGGTTCAATTCCCAGTCAGGGCACATGCCTGGGTTGCCAGCCAGGTCCCCAGTAGGGGGCGTGCGAGAGGTAACCATACACTGATGTTTCTTTCCCTCTCTTTCTCCCCATTAAAAAAAAGAGAAAAAAAAAGGAGAAAGAAACCTGCCTTAACATCAGAGAATATGAAAACGTTTAAAGTGTAGTAATATTTGGTACATAAATAATCTTATGACTGCTCTGAGTGGTATGGCTCAGTGGACTGAGTGCCGGCCTGGGAACCATAGGGTTGCTGGTTCAATTCCCAGTCAGGGCACTTGCCTGGGTTTCGTACCTGGTCCCCAGTAGGGGCCACAAAAGAGGCAACCACACATTGATGTTTCTCTCCCTCTCTTTCTCCCTCCCTTCCCCTCCCTCTAAAAATAAATAAAGTCTTTAAAAAATAAAGTAAAAAGGGGAATCACTTTTATGTATATGTACAAATAATAAATTCCATTTGGAAAAAGAAAAAGAAACCTGTCTTAGCTAGCTCATGTACTTTACTAGCAGTGTGATCTTAGGCAAATGATTCAACTTCTCTGAGCTTCAGTTTCCCTGTGTATGACATGTGGGTGGTGATAACAGGGTGTTTGTGGAGTTTTGGTAACATAAAGTTTGTAAAGTACTTAACAGAGTACTCAGCTAATTATAAGGAATCTTTGTCGAAATAACTTCTATGACCCATCCGGGTGTTGCAACAGGCTCATTAGAGCTTTCTCTGACTGCATTTATAATTTTGGATTTTGGAGTATTTGACCTTAAATCGGGTTTAATTTTTTGAAGATTTGTACGAGCTAAGTTACTACTAGTAACAAAGTATGCTTGTTCTCCTGTTCTATAATTGCAACAAGCTAAGCCATTGCTGGTCTCCTGTTCGGATTCCTGCTCAGCCCATGCTAATGCCCCAGCTAGTGTCCTCTACTTGTCCAGGATGCATCAGGGCCCCAGCACAGCTGGGCAAAATGATATCTTACCAGGATAAATAGACTCTGTTGGCTGGCACGTTGTTCTGATGACAGGAAATGAATCTCAATGGATGAAGAGACTTGTATTAGAATAGGCAGGAGAAAGACATCTACTTTGGTAGTATTACCAAAAATATTTTCATGGGCCCATAGGCCCTTATAACTGGAAGATGCTTCAAAGATGATCTAGTTCCATTCAATAGTAATGATAGACGTTTATTGAGTTTTCATTGTGTGGCCGGCGCAGTGATGAGTGCTTACCTGCATCACTTCATTTAATCCTCCCAACAACCCTTAGAAGTATCCTATTGTTATCTGCATTTTTATAAATGAGGAAGCAGGTTCAGCGAGGTTAACTTGCCTAGGTTTTCATAGCTAAGAATCAATAGATCCTGGGTTCAAACCCAAATCTCATTCCAGAACTTCATTCCTCAATACACTATATTAGTGCCTCTCCTGCACTTGCAGGTATCCCTTCTAGAGTATTTGTGAAAGATTATTTGATATTCTTCTTCAATATCTTCAAGGTGGTCAGTTTACTATTCTTCAAAAAAAAGATTTCATTTATTTTTTAGAGAGACAGGGAAGGGAGGGAGAAAGACAGGGAGAGAAACATCAATGTGTGGTTGCCTCTTTCACACCCCCAACTGGGGACCTGGCCCACAACCGAGGCATGTGGTCTGACCAGGAATCAAACCAGGGACCTTTCAGTTTGAGGGATAAAACCCAGCCCACTGGGCCACACCAGCCAGGGAAGTTTACTGTTCTCTTGAGTCATTTCTTTTTCTTTTCTTTTTTAAAAGATTTTATTTATTTATTTTCAGAGAGAGGAGAAGGGAGGGAGAAAGAACAATGTATGGTTGCCTCTCACATGGCCCTCACTGGGGACCTGGCCCACAACCCAGGCATGTGCCCCGACTGGGGATCGAACCGGGACCCTCTGATTCCCAGCCCGCGGTCAATCCACTGAGCTACACCAGCCGGGCAGTTCTTTCTATTTATTTGACAAATTTAGTGGCAAGGGGAAAAGATGAGCTAAAATCTGATTCTTTGTAACAACAAAATCATGGACTGTTAGGGAAAGAGGGACTGGAAGATTGTGTCATTCATTCCCTTCATTTTAGAGATGAGAAATCTCATCTCTAGACCTAAGGAAGGCAGATGAACAAGATCTCGTAGGACTTCCAGGAATTTTGTCCTCTGGAGTCTGACAGTAACTCTGTTCTATATTCTTAAGATCAGTGCTTTAATATATGTATCTATTTTTTTAATTTAATTTAATTTATTTTTTTAAGATTTTATGTATTTATTTTCAAAGAGAGGGGAAGGGAAAGAGAAAGAGAGGAAGAGAAACTTCAATGTGTGGTTGCCTCTCACATGGCCCCCACTGGGGACCTGGCCTGCAACCCAGGCATGTGCCCTGACTGGGAATCAAACCGACAACCCTTTGGTTCACAGCCGGCGCTCAGTTCACTGAGCTACACCAGCCAGGCCTAATTTAATTGATTTTAGAGAGGAAGGGAAAGAGAGAGAAACCTTGATTTGCTGTTTCACCCATCCATGCATTCATTGGTCTATCCTTGGACCTGCCCCAAACAGGGATGGAACCCACAACCACACGAGCCCACAAACCCACAACTCTAGTGGTATCAGGACAATGTTCCAACCAACTGAGCAACCCAGCCAGGGCTTTTTTTTTTTTATCCTCACCCAAGGATATCTTTTTATTGATGTGAGAGGGAAACAAGCATCTATTGGTTACCTCCCATGTGTGCCCTGACCTGGGATGGCACCTGCAACCCAGGTATGAGCCTTGACCAGAGATCAAACCCACAATCTTGGTGTATCTGGGTGACGCTCCAACTGAGACACCAGGCTAGGGCCAGATCAGTGCTTTTAATATTTAAGGTAGCTTTTATGCTTCCTTGTAATTTTGCCTTTATGCCAAACATCCCTAGTGTATCCGTTCCTTTCTTATATGAGTGATTTGTGGGGTTTTCATTATTCTGGAAATTCTGGGAACCTACTCTCGGTTGTTTATTTTCTCTCCCTGAAAATGGAGCACGCCGAAGTGGGTCTAATACTTTAGAGATTATATCTTCAGCCCTGAATACAGGGAAATTATGCCTTCCTTTAATTCTGTTATTAGACTTATATTAGTATAGACTTTTCATTTCAGCAGCTATGTCATGAACTTGTGGCCAGATCAAAGGAACCATTTTTTGAAATATATATTCTTTATTCTATTTTTTCCATTACCATTTGGTCAGTCCCCTTATACCCCCTTCCCCCAGCAATCACCACACTGTTGTCCATGTCCACGAGTCCTTTTTCCTTTTTCTCAATCCCTCCACCCCTTCACCTTTCCCCCTCAACACCCCCCGCCCCCCGCACTAGCTGTCATGTAAGGAACCACTTTTGAGACGAGGCATTACTGAAATTGTAGTTCCGAACCACTGATTCAAGCATTATTTTATTCAGCTCTGAATCTCTGCGGGCTGGTTTCATCAGTAATCTATTTGCTTAGAAATTAAAGGAAATGAAATGGCATTAGCAATCATGTGTTAGATCTTTTATTTTTATACCTATTACCTATGTTTGATTGGTTAATTTATAAGCACCAGCATTTCTCACATTTGCTCTTAAATCTTATTTAGATGGGACTAGCTTATGAGACCACTGATTTCCAAAGGCACGGCGAGGCTAATCCTTATCTGAAGCCTAGGTGATGAATGGCTTTCTTTCCCAGGAAAAACTAATGAGACCCCTGAGTTCTATGAAAATGGCCTAACTGGAAACCAAGAGCATGTTTTTATGTTTTCTCCTGGTGCTCTTCTCCCTCTCTGCTCTCTGGGAGGATAGGAGAGGGCAGCCTAATCTGTGGGGAAGGTTGCAGGAGTCAGAGCAGCTGACCTGCAGCTGACCTGAACAATATTAGTAAAGGAAATAGAAATTGCAGAAGAAAGAGAGGATCTGTTTTCATTGGAGTTTAGACACACTTACTAGTCCTTGGATAATGATTCAGGACAGGCTTTTTAAAGATTTTATTTATTTATTTATTTTTAGAGAGAGGAGAAGGGAGGGAGAAAGAGCAATGTATGGTTGCCTCTCACATGGCCCTTACTGGGGACCCGTCCTGCAACCCAGGCATGTGCCCCAACTGGGAATCAAACCGGGACCTTTTGGTTCCCAGCCCGCACTCAATCCACTGAGCTACACCAGCTGGGCCAGGACAGGCTTTTTAAAAAGATTTTGTTGTTTATTTGTTTTTAGAGAGAGGGGAGAAAGGGAGAGAAACATCTACTGGTTGCCTCTTGCATGTGCCACCTGGGGCCCTAGCCCACAACCCACGCATGTGCTCTGACTGGGAATCAAACCAGTGACTTTTGGGTTCAAAGGCCAACACTCAGGGCCAAGACAGACTTTTAAAGGAGAAATCTTGAAGAGTAGAGGTGAAGTACTAAGGACTGAACCTCATTTTACGACACTTTAGATGATGTCAGAGTTACGTTGTTACATTCATATTTTAAGATACAAATGCTTACTTACTGTAGTAAATAGAAGGACTGACATTTGGAAATATTTAAGTATTTTTGCCTTTGAAAAACCTCAGCTCCCTAGACTACACTCTCTGTTCCTCGATTTCCTTATCTATAAAATGAAGATAAGACGACTTAGAATACTCCCTAGCTTCCCTGTCACCCCGTACAGAAAATCCTGTCTTTCCACTTAAACTTTCTGGTACTTTAAATAATGCTTAGGACCTCATATATAAATTATATAAATTGTGGTTTGATGTGTATATATGTTATGTCTCCTCTTAAATTATAATCTTCTTGAGGTCAGGTGCTAGTTGAGTTTTCATTGTTTTTGACCTTTGTAATTCCTAGTCTAGTGCTTACATATTTAATATATTTACATATTATAATAATTTAGTGGCTTTCTTTAAATCATGATTTTTATCTCATCTTTTTCTGATAAAACAGTGAGTATTTAGGTATATGGAGCAGCAGGAAGAAGAAATGAAGAAGAAGAAGGAACAAAATCAGTGTAATTGATGTAAGTTAAGAGCCACGTTAGTAAGCACAAATGGAATGAAAAATTACTTGAATGGTTTAAAGTTTAGCAGGAAAGCCTCAATGACCATTTCGAGAGGTCTGAGGGAAAGGGCGAAGTGATATATTTAGTGATAGGTGAAAATTTACTGGTAGGCATGGTAACAGTGTTGGAGAACAAAATTAGAAGAGATGGGGCAGCCAGAGGTCAATCATTGATGTGTGAGAGCAGTCATAGCTGTTTTTGTGATCTTTTTTACATTTTATTTATTTAATTTAGAGAGGGAAAGGGAGGGAGAAAGAGAGGGAGAGAAACATACGTGTGTGGTTGCGTCTTGCACCCCCCCACCTTCACTGGGGACCTGGCCGGAAACCCAGGCCTGTGCCCTGACTGGGACTCAAACCAGAGACCTTTCCATTTGCAGGATGGTTCTCAGTCCCCTGAGTCACACCAGCCAGGGCGCTTTTTTTTTTTTAAATCATCACCTGAGGGATATGGTCACTGATTTGAGAGAGAGAGAAAGAGAGAGAGAGAGAGAGAGACATCAGTTTGAGAGAGAACATCGATTCATTGTCTCCAGTACACACACAGACCAAGGATCTAACCCACAACCTAGGTATGTGTGCTGACCAGTAGTGGCACGCGCAGCCTTTTTGTGTACCGGGATAACACTCCAACCAACTGTGCAGCCCTGCCAGGGCAGTCATAGCTCTTTTTTTTTTTTTTCTCTGATAGTTAATTAGTGATACTTCTCAGTGCTCTGAGTGTGGAAGAATCTAAGGAACTTGGCCAAATTATTTAACTTTGTTTAGCTTCAGTTTCCCCTTCTGTAAAATGAGTTTTATAGTATCCACTGCAAAGGATTGTAGTAAAGATCAGATAAGTAAATGTACGTTTGTGTAATGGTATAAGTGTTCATTAAACATTATTTGTTGCCAGTTCTGTCTTCATGAGGTTCATTTACAGTAGGAAAGGGAAAAGGTGGCAGAGAGCTGAGTGATAGGAAAGAGAATAAACTTGGGAAGGAATAAGGTAGAATGATTTTATTTTTATTACTACTACACGTTATTGCTAACGTATGTTTAGCACTGAAATTATAAAATGTTTCCCAGTACAATATGTTCTTTGATCCACACTTAAACCCACCTAAACCATCCTCTGGACCGCTGACTGATTTTGGCATGGGTGGGGAAGAGCTGATCTTCAGTCAGGATGCTTAAGCAGCAATTGTCAAACCTGTCACCTCTTCTCCCCGACTCTGCATCCCCAGTTCTCCAGTCTGTTTGGTGAGAAGGGGCTTGACCATCTTCAATTCACTTCCCAGAAAAGGTGACAAACACATTCACCTTTTGTCTTGCTCCCATTTTTCTCACACGCCCTTTCCTCTCGAGCAGCCCTTAATAGGAGCAGAGTTTCTAAGTCTATGGTTGGAGTATTGTTTTTGAGGTTTGGGTTAAAAACTTCAGTGCCACCCGAAGAAAGTAATCGGGAACATACATATTCAATCTGTTTGGGGAAAACAGTAACCAGTTGTAAAGTAATACACTAGCTTCAGGTTCACAGTTCGTAATCAGGCTGGGAGTGAGGAAGGAGAGAAGAATGTATGGGTTTTCTGGAGACATTTGAGAATACAAGCACTGCCTCTAACATGGCTGATTCCAATGGGGGAATGGAGGAGCCACTTCCTAGTCATCTCCAGAAAAATTGGGAGCTTGTCATACACACAGAACTTCAAAGAACCCATTCACTTCATCCTGTGTTTCAAACTCTCACAAAACAAGGAATTTGTGTGGTGAGATGAAAGTCTAACATGTACTGCATGGAGAAACATAATTTCTATTAAGTATTGATTGTTTCCTTAAGACTGAGCTGGACAGACATATTTAGCATAGAATTCTTGTTTGGAAAGATGGATTTTTTTTTCTTTTCTCTATCTAAAGCCAAGATCCAGAGTATTAGAGAAGCTCTGGGTTAGAACAGACATAAATGTCATCCAGTTTAAGTCCCTCTCTGCTTTGTGAGTCACCTGTACAATGTCTCTACCAAGTGGTTGTCTGGCTAAGCTTGAGATGTGCCAGTAATGGAGAATCTGCTCTCACCAAGATAGCCCTGCCATTTCCCGGCCAATCTAGTTGGTATAACTCTTCCTTATTTAATACTGCAGTCCACTACCCTGCACCTTCCTCTATGGCACAGGTGGCAAACACAAGGCCAGTGGGCCAAATCCGGCCCTCCACCTTTATCCAGCCCATACCTTGTTTCTACCTGGTGGCAGCACCGAACTCTCACTTCACTGTTAAGGAGCAGTAGTTACATGTACACAGTCCTAACATGACATTCGGGCCTTTGAAGGCAACCGCGAGGCTGATGTGGCCCCCGGTGAAAATGAGTTTGTTTGACACTCCTGTTCTATGGAGTCATAAAGTCTCTTCCACTTGATAGCCCTTTGAGATAGAAGACAGAGATCATCATGTCCCCCTACTTGTCTTCTCCCTGCTGTAGGCTAAACATCTTTCAGCAGTTTCTTTGTTACATGTGGTGCTACAATGTGTATTGCAGTCATAATTTTGAAGTTCAGCTTTGACACACACTCTGAATTGGGAGCTTCTCGAGGGCATGGGCCATATCTTACTTAGACTTGTATATTTCTCTTTTTAATTTAATTTAATTTAATTTTAGACAGAGGGAAAGGGAGGGAGAGAAGCATCAATGTGTGGTTGCCTCTCACATGCCCCCTACTGAGGACCTGGCCCACAACCCAGGCATGTACCCTGACTGGGAATCGAACCAGTGACCCTTTGGTTCACAGCCTGCACTCAATCCACTGAGCTACACCTGCCAGGGCTATATTTATATATTTCTGATAGTGTTTGGATGTTCTCTCATTCATCCTTCATTAAACAAATAGTTACTGAATGCCTTTTGTGCCCTTAGAACCCTCTATGTACCAGAATTTAGTAATGTTAACAGTGAAAGAGACAGACATACTCCTTGACCTCAATTCAGAGGTAGCATGAGATACCGAGAACAGAATGGGCCATACAAAACAAGGTGGCAAGGCTGCCACACAGGAAGGACATAGTACATGGTTTCCAGCTAAGGCTCTTTGAGTCAGAGAAGGCTTTTGTTTCCTGTCCCTGCCCACCATGTCTTCCACAGAAGGTCACTGGTGCCAAAAAGGTTGGGGACTGCTGGTCTAACCAGGCCTGAAGAGCAAATTCTTCAACTGGGTATATGTCTGTTACTGTACCTTCAGGTGATGGTAACCTTTTTTATGCTACTACATATTGTGCAATTATTCATTCAGTAAATTTTTAAAAAGATTTTATTTATTTTCAGAGAGAGGGAAAGGGAGGGAGAAAGAGAGGGAAACATCAATGTGTGGTTGCCTCCCACATGGCCCCCACTGGGGACCTGGCCCGCAACCCAGGCATGTTCCCTGACTGGGAATCAAACTGACGGCCCTTTGGTTCATAGACGGGCATTCAATCCACTGAGCCACTCCAGCCAGAGCTCATTCAGTAAATTTTTAATGAACACCTACCATGCACAAGGAGCTGTGCTGGGAACTGAGGCAACCACAGTGACTAGGGGTAGGTTTACAATGAAGCTAATGAAACTTAAGCTCCAAGGCCCCTCACTTGCAGAGGTCCCTGCCAAAGACCTTCAGCTAATTTTGTATTCTTTTTCTTAAAGAAGATGCTGCAATTTGTATATTCTTCCAGTCCACCAAAACCTGTATCTGCCTCTGGCTAGTATCCCATGGTGTGGGTGTATCACAGTTTATTTAACCATTTATCTGTTGAAATCATCAAGGCTGATTTCAGTTGGGGCAATTGCAAATAAAGCTGCTATGAACGTTTATCTACAGTTTTTATGTAAACATACATTTTCATTTTTCTGGGATTGATGCCCAGAAGTGCAGTTACTAGGTAGGTGATAATGGTAGTTGTAGGTTTAATTTTTTTGTTTGTTTGTTTATTTATTTATTTGTTTATTTTTAAAAGAAATTGCTGAGCTGTTTCCTATAGTGGCTATACTATTTTGCATTCACACCAGCAGCATATGAGGGATCTTGTTTATCCTTATCTTTGCTAGATTTTGGTCTTGTCGTTATGTTTTATTTTAGGTATTTGGATAAGTGTGTAGTCGTATCTTATTGTGGCTTTAATTTTCATTTCCTTTACAGTTAAGTTTATTGAGCATCTTTTCATGTATTTATTGGCCATCTTATATTCTCTTTGGTTAAATGTTTCTTCATGTCTTTGTCCATTTTGTAATAGGATTATTCTTTCTATTTACTGTTGAGTTGCAAGAATTATTTATATATTCCAGATATAAGTCCTTTTTAAACTATGTGGTTTGCAAATATTTTCTCTTAGTCAGTATTCTTGCCTTTTTTTTAAAGATCTGTACATAGGCTTTCACAGAGCAATAGTTTTTAATTTTCCTGAGGTTCAATTTATCAATTTTTCCTTTATGGATCCTACTTTTGGTGTTATGTATAAGAACTCTTTGTCTAGCCATAGATCCCAAAGGTTTATCTCCTATCTAAAGGTTTTATAATTCTGCTTTTTTTAAAAAAGATTTTATTTATTTATTTTAGACAGAGGAGAAGGGAGGGAGAAAGAGAGGGAGAGAAACATCAATACGTGGTTGCCTTTCGCACACCCCCTGCTGGGGACCTGTCCCACAACCCAGGCGTGAGCCCTGACTGGGAATTGAACCGGGACCCTTTGGTTCCCAGCCCGCGCTCAATCCACTGAGCTGCAATAACCAGGGCCTTTGCTGGCATTTTGAGAGGAATTACAATAAACCTGTGGATCAATAGGGGGAGAATTGCCAGAGTTATTGTATTATCTTCCAATCCATGAACACAGTATATCTACTCTACTATTTGATTTCTTTTATCAGCATTTGTAATTTTTAGCATACACTTCCCATCCTGTATATGTTTTGTTAAGGATATACATAATTATTCTTTTTCTACAGAGCAATTGTAAGTGGTATTATTTTTTTAATTTTCATTTTGTGTTTTAATTTTGGTATTGTTTATAAAAAAAACTTTTAGCCCTGGATGGTGGGGCTCGGTGGATTGAGCGTCAGCTTGTGAACTGAAAGGTTGCTGGTTCCATTCCCAGTTGGGGCACATACCTGAGTTGCTGGCCAGGTCCCCAGTTGGGGGGCATGTGAGAGGCAACCACACATTGATGTTTCTCTCCCTCTCTTTCTCCCTCCCTTCCCCTCTCTCTAAAAATAAAATAAAATCTTCAAAAAATAAAAAAAATAACTTTTTGTAGTATTTAGAAAAGCAATTTAATGCTTGGATGTCGATCTTCTATCCTGCAACATTGGTGAACTCACTTATTCGTTCTAAGGGTATTTTCATTGAGATTTTCTACATATGCAGAGCATCTGCAAAGAGAAATAGTTTTTTTTTTCCCCATCTAATCCATGTCTTTTTTTTTCAACTTCCAGTACTGTGCTGCATAAGAGTGTTGAGAGTAGATATCCTTGCCTTATTTCTGTCTTGGGGGAAACATTCAGTCTTTCACCATTAAGTATGCTGTTAGCTGTAGGATTTCTACAGATGCTTTTTTATCAAGTTGAGGTATGTCCCCTTGATTTCAAATTGTTATGAGGGTTCTTTCTTTTTTTTTTTTTTCATGAATGGGTGTTGGATTTTATCATTTTTTAAAGATCTTTTTTTTAACTATATTTTATTGATTATGCTGTTACAGTTGCCCCATTTCCCCCCCTTCTTTCCCCCCACCCCTTTACCCCCCTTTCCCCTCCCTTTAGTTTTGTCCATAGGTCATACACATAAATCCTTCTGCTCCTGCACTT
>PVJI01007761.1:34035-75956 GCA_004026765.1 Micronycteris hirsuta | reverse complement strand
GGTGGTGGTGATGGTGATGGTGGTGATGATAGTGGAGGTGGTGGTGGTGTTGAAGGTTGTAATGGTTATTGCAGCCACCACCGAGCCATTCCTTCAAATACTAGATATTGTATTATAATAAACTTTATACGTGCTGTCTCGTTTAATACATAGAACCACTCAATGTTAGGTGGGGGATGAAGGGTGCTGCTACCACCGTTTTACAAGATGCAGAAATGGAGACTCCTGAAAGATACACATGTTTCCAAATTTAAAGTGCAAAAGCTAAAATGGGGGTGATCTATTCATTGATAATCAGGGTTAACCCTAAATGAGTGCTCACTGTGAACCAGGCACTCTGTGTAACATAGTATTTAATCCCCATAAGATCTTTATTCGGGAGATATCACTGCCTAGTAGTGACAACCAGACATCAGAGGTTAAGGGCTGTGTTGCTCCCAGATCTCTGAGCAGCAGAGCCAGTAATTCACCCAGAGCCCACACTTCAGCCTGAACTGGACTCTCTCAGGAAATATTCGGTGGGGAGTTGAATTTTCAGACTATGCTCGATTCTTTGCAAGATTTTATGATGACTCGCTGGATTTTTTTGGTGTTTCCTGAGAAAAATTGTTGCACATCCTGAATTTATAAGCCCTTGGAAACTCCCGTTCCCAATTTTCAGTTCCATCAAAGAGTTGCATATGTTTGCAGTTCTTTACCTTTCCACATTTGGCACATGAAATTGCACTTTATCCAGTCCAAATTCCATGCTAATTGACTGATTGAAACAGGATTCTATTTCAAGTGCGCTTTGTAATTGAGCACTCTCCTCTGGCCATAGCTTCAGGTCATCCATAAAAAAGAAAAGACAAATCTTGAAGTCTTATCTCTTTCTGAGCAAGTAGCCATAATTGGCTTATTTTGCATCCTACTCAAGTGGGTTCAAAGCTGAGCTAAATTACAAAGGGCTCCAGCTGTCACTCGGGAAGGTGGCTTTTTGTACAATCGTCTGGAAAGGATTTGTTCCCATGGCGGCTTCTCCACCTTACAGATATCAAATGCAGCTTGGATGATGGGCTGGGACTTGGGAATCGTTTCATCCCTTTAAGATTTTCTTTGTAATTGGGGTACCCTTTGATAGTGTTTGACCTGTACTGACTTCTCCTAACACCTCCGGTTCATAATCCAGGTCTTCAAGAAGCGTGAATGCTGTGCCTCATATGCGAGGCGGCGTGTGCAGTGCTTTAGTGGTGCTGCTGAAAGTGGGGTCTGTCAGCCGGTGTGGGTCTAGAACCGGTTTGTTGCTGGTTCCCAAGGAGATTCAGAGCTTGCGCCAGAATGTAAATCTTTTAGGAAATGAAGCACACTGTTCAGCTCAGCTGACATGTTTTCATGGCGGGGCTTCCATGAAGGAAGCGCTGCACAGATTTACAGTCTCGTGCCAGTATCTCATTCTCTCACAGACCAGGAAAGAATACTTTGAGGTCTAGCTACTTTGTGCAGCTCTGGTGTAAAGCACAAATTTTAGAATCCAATTTCTTGAGTTCAAATCCTAGGGCTGCCACTTATTAGCTGGGTGACTTGAGGTAGGTAATTTCTTTGCAACTCAGTTTTCTCACCTATTAATTGAGAAAAATATTAGTACCTACTACTGTTAAATATGCGTGCACATATGTGATAAATATATCACATAATAAGCACTATGCATATGTCAATGATAACAACAAGAATATCAATAACAACAATAGCAATGATTATGTGAAGGAAACAACCAACACAGTCCTACAGGGGCAGCTGGATGTGTGACTGTCCTTTGAACTGAGGTAGACACAGAACAGTGGAGCTGCGTAGTTAAAGACGGGAGAAGCTGGGGCTGACGCTGAGCTCTGTGACTGATACAAATTTGACCTCTAGAGTTTAATTGCTGACTCTCCAAATTGCCATTTCTGCCCCATCTCTATCTGAAATGAGAGGGGCTCCCAATTAAAAAGCAACCCGGGCTGGGGGAGGGAGGGAAGTGTTACTGCACATTTCAAAGGATTTGTTCATTTGAGTGCCAACTGCGAGCTCCGTGAAGGAAGTGGTACTTGCTATGTAGCAGGCACTCACAAATATTTGTTGAATGAGTAAATGTCACCAGAAATGCAAAATTGTTCATGCTGTGGGTGACTCAAGGTCTTTAAATTCACTTGCTCTAAGATCTAAAACCAGAAAAGTGGCTTTACAGAGGGTCTACTCCATATTCGTCCCTTAGCACTGGCTCAACACATCCCTGCCAAGATTACTGGGCTTCTGTCCTCATGTCTAAAAGGCTAGGAGCGAAGGCACTGAGGCCAGATCAGCTACCGGGGAATTCAGATCAGTCACAGCCAAGACGCTTCTGAGGTAAGCTAGCAAAATACAACCAGAGAAACAAAATAGAACCAGAGACATTGAAGTTTAGAACATTCAGGCAGTAACCAGAGGGGAAGGGGAAGGGGAGAAGGGGGACAAGGGTATTCAGGAACTGCAATGAAGGACACATGGACAAAACCAAGGGGGAGGGGGGAAGCCAGGGAGGGAGGTGGGTTTGCCTGGGGTGGGGTGGGGGGAGAGTAAATGCGGACAACTGTAATTGAACAATAAAATAATTTAAATAAATAAAATAAAATAAAATAAAAAGTAAAAGGCTAGGTGAAAACTGAGCCCCAAGCAACTCGTCTTTGGTGCATCGCACTTGCACTTTCGTTACACCGTGAATGGAACTGGAAGTCTGTTTGGCAAGTTTTGCTCTGGGTCCTGGAATTGAAACGTTGAACTTTCTTCATGTTACCGAATACTGTTCAGTTACGATGTTGGGAAGTCGTGGCCCTCAGAATCCGTGGGAGATAAGTTCGAAAGAGCCCTAAAATCAAGAATTCCAGGAATATTGTATTTAATAAACAAGAGTGGGAGGGAGAAGGAAGCAGGCATATTGTTTTTATTTGTTTTTTTTTTGCACTCCTTTCTCCACTGGTGAAGATGAAGCTTGGCAGAAAGTGTTGGACTAACCCAGAAACTGGATCCAGACAGTTTAAGAAACGGGCTACTTTTTTTGAAAACTAATTTTAATTTTAGTTATTTCTAAACATTTTTTAATTGTGCCAAAGTACACATAACACATAATTGACCATCTTAATCATGTGTAAGCATGTGACTGAGTGGCATTAAGCACATTCACATTGTCATTCAGCTGCTCCCACCGCCCATACACAGAGCTCTTTCTGCCTGGAAAAACTGAAACTCGTCCCCACTAAATGCTGACTCCTCGCTCCCCCACCCCTGGCACCGCTATTCTACTCTCTGTCTCTGTGAACTTACCTAAGCTATGTACCTTATAGAAATAGAGTCATACGGTGTTTGTCTATTTTGTGGCTGACTTATTTCACTTAACATAATGTCCTCAAAGTTCATCCATATTGTAGCATGCACCAGAATTCCCTTCCTTTTTAAGGTTGAATAATATTCGATTGTATGTATATAAACCACATTTTGTTTATCCATTCATCTGTGGATGGATACTTGAATTGTTTTCATCTTTAGCTCTTGTGAAAAACGGTGCTAGGAACATGCGTGTGCAGATATCTCTGAATTCTGATTTTAGTTGATTTAAAAATGAGTGTTGATGTTTTAATCTGAGCACCGGAGCACCAGTAACCTAAGGTAGACACTTTCAGTAGCTTCCCAGGTCTTTCTAATAGATAAATTTTGTCTTCTTTACCTTCTCTCACCTTCTTGAACTTGCTCTCTGTCATCCCTTCTTCCTCCCTGTCCCTGTCTGTCCCACTCCCCAGCCTCCTCCTCTTCCTTCTCCTCCTCCTTCCCCCTTCCCCGCTCCTTCCCCTTCCCTGGCCCTCCCCTTCCCCTTCCCTTCCCCTTCCCCTGCCCTTCCCTCTCCTTCCCCTGCTCCCCATGCTCCCCTCCCACTCTCCCTTTCCCTCCCCCTCCCTCTCTCTGACTCTTTGGTGCTTGCTTTTGTTTGTAGCCCATGCAGGCAGATTCAGTCCCTTCTACCCTCACAACACATTCCAGGGTGTTTAGATTTTATCAAAGAGCAAATGGGAGAATTACCAAACGTAACAGCAGAGGAACTGACCAAATGGAAATCATGGATTAAGCTTTAGATTTAAGGTAGAGTCACTGTAAAAGCTAATAGTTTTACATGGGTAAAAGGTCTGACTTAAAGATAGATCCCCTAGATTTTTTTTAAAGTAAGAAATGGCTATTTTTATAAAAAGAACTTATTATCAGATAATGCAAGTCTCCATTTGCAAGGTAAAGGAATCTGAAACGACACGTTATCCAGTCAAAGCAGGGAACAGATTAGATTCGAGACATGGAACGTAACACACTCAGGGTGTCTTTGTAGACCCTGAAGTCCCAGTTTAACTTTGTAGAGAAAAACAGCATGTAGTGAAGCTGGCTGAAGAGAAGGAAAGAGAAGAGACGCGTGCATTTGCACTCTTGAGTATGCAGCTGTGCTCTTTGGAGTGAAGTGAAGGCAGAGGCAATGTGGCAAGTTTCCAGAGTGGGAAGAAAGCTCATGAAAGTGACAGCTAGCCGTGCTCTCTTTATTCCCACTGACGACTTGCTTGGTCAGGACATGCATGTTACCAACTAGTGGGCAGCAGTGTTGATGTGGAAATGGATATGTTTGTAATTAGGCATAAATATGCAGAAGAAAAAAGAGTGAAAGGAAATTGATGAAAATGCTCAAAGTTTTGTTGGGGTTGGTGAATTTTTTTCTTTCTTTTTTCTAGTAAAAACTTCATATGTGTGTGTAATGGAAAGCACTCTATTTGGTAAATTCGGAAAAAAAGTTCATTTGACTTGATATTCTCAATCTACTGCTGCTACTATTAGTGACCCTTCCTGCTGTTCCTTCACAGACCACCCCCAGCACCTGCTCCCACCCCCACCTACTCCTGCCCTACCAGTTGGGGGCTGTTGTTGTGATTGGATATTGACACTCATTCCCTTTTCCCAATAGTGCCCAGGTTTCCAGGAATCACTTCTACATCACTGGGTACACTCAGCATAATGGTGAGCAACCTGCCTTCTTTCCATGAAGCTAGAGGGGCCTGTCAAACCTCCGACTATCATCTCCTCTCTTTGCTGCCTGGTTCAGGAAAGGGGCAGACCTGGGACTTTACTCCAGCCTTGACCCTGTTGCCCTGGAGCCATGCGGGAAGGGCTGCCCCACAAGGGCCCCCTCCAAGGCCAGGGATTCTTTTTCTTTTCTTGTCCTTCCTCCCTCCCTCTCTTCCTTCCGTTTTTTTCCTTTTTGAGCTTTTTTGAGATATAATTCACACATTATCCAAATCACCCATTTAAAGTGTATGATTCAATGGCTTTTAATATACCCATAGAGTTGTACATCATCAGTTTTGAAACATTCTCATCACCCCAAAAAGGAACACTGTACCATCAACAATCACAGGTCATTTCCCTCCAACTCTTCCTCCCCCAACCCATCCACCTTCTGTCTCTATTAGTTTGCCTATTCTGGACTTTTCGTCTGAAGTCAGTGCTTGTGATCTGTAGTAGCTCTGTTCTGCGGAGCTGCCATGGACCCTGAATTAATGAAGACTGAACCATCACTCTGTCAGAGGAAACACAGGGTCAGGTTCCTGCAAGCTTTTGGTCACAGCATTCTATTAACTGATCAAATACGTAACCTTGATTTATGTGTGTTTCTGTTCAAAGACACCTTATTTGATATCTGTTATTGATTCAATAACATTTAGCTCATGGTCAAGAGCACTCCAAGTCATGGCTGAATGAAGCCCATCCTTTCTGTACTGCACACATGGCCTTCCTGCACTTAGGGACACTAGACAGCACCTCAGCGCCACACTTGGCCTTTCTGAGCAGCAAAATCACCAAAAAAGAGCACAAAACTGTGAAACATGAAAACATGTCACCAAGCAGACCATGAAAAGACATTTTCTACAGTAAGAGAGCTGAGACAAGAAGGCAGAGCCTGGCCTCATTTTACCTCAGCTGGGGAAAAGTGTGTCAGGTAACTCAAAATTTTTACCACTCTGTGGCAAAAATATCCACGAAAGTGCCCCAAGTATTGATTTTGGGGTCACAAATACAGTTTTAGCAAGTAGGTGAATTGGCAAATATGTAATCTGAAAATAAAGAGGATTGACTATAAATGGTATTACCAATAATTTGGTCTTTTTCGTTGGTTTCTTTCACTCAGTGAAAGAAATGAATCCAAGTTTCATTCATGTTGTAGAATGTATCAGAACTTCACTTCTTTTTATTGTCAAATATATTCTTTTGGCTATTATGAGTAATGGTGTTATGCACATTTATGTTTGAGAGTCTGTGTGGACATATGTTCTCATTTCTGTTGGGTGCATAACAAGGAGCAGAGTTTCTGGGTCATATGGTAACCCAATGTTCAATCTTTTGAGGAACTACTAGACTTTTCCCAAAGTAGTTGCACCACTTTATATTTTCTTTTCTAAAAATAAAATTTTAAAATTAATTTTTAGAGAGTGAGAGGAAGGGAGAAAGACAGAAACATTGATTTGTCGTTCCACTTATTTACACATTCATTGGTTCATTCTTGCATGTTCCCTGACTGGGATTGAACTCACAACCTTGGTGTTTTGGGATGATGCTTTAAACAACTAAGCTATCCACCCAGGGACCCATTTTATATTTCTTTTAAAAAGATTTTATTTATTTATTTTTAGAGAGGAGGAAGGGAGGGAGAAAGAGAAGGAGAGAAACATCAATGAAAGAAACATTGATCGGTTGTCTCTGGAATGCGCCCCAAACAGGGACCAAACCCACAACCCAGGAATGTGCCCTGACCGAGAATCAACAGGCAACCTTTCTCTTTGAGGGGTGATGCCCAGCCCACTGAACCACACCAGTCAGGACTCATTTTATATTTTCACTAGCAATGTAAGAGGGTTCCAATTTCTTCACATCCTTGCTAACACTTCTCATTATCTTAATTTTTTTTACTATAACCATCCTACTGAGCATAAAGTGGTGTCTCGCTATGGTTTTAATTTGGATTTTTCTAATAACTAATGATGTAAAAAGTTGTATGTGTGTGCACATGTATGTGTGTACACATGTGTATGTTTATTGGCTATTTGTACATCTTTGGAGAAATATCTATTCAGATTCTTTAGGCAGGGGTTCTGTACACTTTGTTATGCCATATATCCCTTAAGCAGCTTGGTAAAATTTATGGCTCCCTTCTCAGAATAAAACTAATTACAAAGAAAACCAATTATATTGAAATAATGCCATTATTTCAAAAACCAAATTTGTCATTTGCTCATTTTAAACTTCCTTACTAAGTGTTAAGTAAAATTAAGAAGCCTATTTAATAATATCACAATCTGAAAGTAGTAATGAGTATTAACAATATTTAGAGATATCTGCAACAACTATAATAAACAATAAAATATATTTAATTTTATTTGGTGGCAGAACAGCCAGAGCACAATAATGACTTAATGTTCTTCATAAGCCTGTGAGGAATGGCAGGTGGGGAGCTGGGCAATTCTGAGCTCTGTTTTGAGGGAAGGAGAGATGCGGATAAACAGAAAAGGGAGTTAAGCATGAGTCCAAAGGGACTCTTCAGATGCCATGTTGGGGATGGGGGATATAGGCTTGCATTTGGCTACCTATCAAAGAATACATGGCAACCAAAGTGGTGCAGAGAAAAGAGGAGAATGCAGGGCCAAGTTCATGATCTGCCACCACATAGCTGTAAGAACTTGAGCGTCCCCTTTGTGACCCCTTCGTGCCTACTTCTTCATTTATCAAAGTGGTAAGGGGGCTGGACCACTCTATTGCACGCAATATAAAATACTTAGGGACAGGTGCAGAGTCAAGAAGATTTCTCCTTCCTCAGAGCATTAAGTCTAGAGAGAGCAGCAGCCAATGAGATAACAGGAGAGAATGTGGTAGGTAAATGCAGTGTGCTCTAGAGGCTTCTAACTGAATTGACCAGAGATCAAGAGGGTTTTCCAAAGATTTTAACAGCAAATCTGAGATAAAGGATGGATACAGGGTGGCTGGTATGAGAGTGATGGCGGGGTGGGGAGAGTAGTGCTCCAGGGAAGAGGATTGGAATGTGCAAATAGAGACGCCAAACCCTTCTCAGGAATTGAAAGGAACTGGCTTGAGGGGGCAGTGGAACAGGATTGGTGGAAGGTTTGTTTTCTGGTCCCTCCCCTGATTTACAGATTATTTTATAAACAGGCAATATATGCCCATACCATATCCCAAAGGTATAAAATAGGGTAAAAAATAACTCTTTCTTCTCTTCTGCCCCCTGGCCATCCATTTCTCTTCTGACAGACAACCATAGGGACCAGTTTCCTATTAATACTTCAGGAATATTTTATGAATTTACATGCATAAAAATATGTTTCTGTAAAAATGGCAATATTGTATATAGCTTTATTATTTTTATATTTAACTATATATCTTTGCTTTCACTATTTAACCACCCTTCTTCGAAGTCTTACTATTCTTTTAATGGCCAATCTGATAGGTGAAAAATATCTCATCATTTTAGTCCTCTTATTATAAGCAAAGTTAAGCTTTTTTTATTGATATGCTACAGAGCATCTGTATCTTGTATTCTGTGAAAAATATGTTCATATAATTGCAAATATTTTATTTTGCTTTGCCAGGGCTTTTTACATATTGGAAAAATTAACCCTTTGTGATATGACCCGCAAATATGTTTTCCTTGGTTTGACATTTTTCTTATGGCTTTTTTGTTTTGCTTTGATATTTTATCAGTTAGTCTTTCCATTTTGGGGGATAGTCGAGTTTATTAATAATTTTTAATGGTTTCTGGGTTTTACATAATATTTTTAGGAAAACCTCATTTCCTAATTAAAGGTCTGATTTTATTTCAGTACTTTTATGGATTCATTTCACACATCTCAAAGTTTTCTCACCTGTAGTTTTATTAGAAGGTATGAGTTAGAGACCTAAGTTTACTTCTTTGCTCTAGATGCCACCCTTTTTCCCAGCATGATTTATTTATAATCTGCCTTTGCTTTCCCCTCATTGATCTAATGTGCCACCTTTATCATGCACTGAATTCCCAAATGTATTTTTATTTATTTCTGGACTTGTCATTTGATTCTCTTTATCTGTCTATTCCTGTCCTGGTACCTCATAGTTTCAATTTCTATAACATGTCTGTATTCGACATCTGGAACACTTAGCCTCTTCTCTTTCAGAACTCTCTGCCTGTTGCTCTGAGGGAAACTTGGGAGGGAACAAAGACTACACAGATGGTTTATCTTTTGCTGCATTCCCGGGTCCTGAGATCTAACTTTTCCCTTTGGCTGTGCCTACCTCTGGCTGTTTTGAGGAATTCATAGATTACTAGTAATGAGTACTCTACCCTGTTCTTGATCTGCTTTTCCAGAGATTTTGTTGCTCCTTCCTGGATTCTGGGAAGAGGGATTAGACACGTTATTGGCAGTAGAGCTTTGACTGGAACCTCGGTTTCCCTGACTCCCGCTCAGGACTTAACCACTGTTATTACTGCTCTGACTTGTATTATTACCGCTAATGTCATCATCACCCGCCCCCCACTGCTGCTATTAAACAGCGCCCTGCCAGAAGCTGCGCGCAGTGTTTCAGATATATTACCCAGTTCATCTCGACACCGCGCGCCGAGGAGGGGGAGCGTGTCTCTCTGTCCACACCCGGCTGTTGGTGGTCACCACTGCATGCATCCACCCTCCCGCACGTCCCCTGTGACGGCCACTTCCCAGCCTCTGACCAGGAGCCCACGCAAGCAGACTGCTAGGAGCTACAGCAGACAAATTGCTGCACGAGTCTGTTTTTATTTCTGAAGTTGTAAATCACACTAATATATATATATATATATATATATATATATATATATATATATATGTTTTACAATTTACAATGTGTCTGACAAGAAAACAGGTTATTGCTGCCAAGTCCTGATTTTTAATTGAACCTCTATTTGAGTGGGGGGCACAATAAATAGCCCTCCCCATGGGGGCATAAGGCAACAGTAGAAGCGTCTGAGAATGTCTCCTGGGAGGGCCAGGGGCAGAGAGCCCAGTTTTCTGGATGCCTTGCTGACTGTGGTTGTTTTGGAAGTGCCTGTAAAAGGGCCATTGCGGGGGAGTGGATAAATTCACAGCTGCCTTTCTGATAGAGGGCAAGTAACAAAGCGGTTCTGTTGAGACACAGGGGCCAGACCTGGGCTTGATTTGACCTTACCAGACTGGGTAATTTCTAGATCACCTAGGTTTGTTTCACCACTTCTGAAAAGCTACTCTGCACACCAAGAGAGGATGTCCTCACCTTGTTGGGCCCTTCGCTCGGTGATGGCTTTTTGGAGAATGAGGATGTTTAACGTGTTACTGATCAAGTGAGAGAAGCCAGCTGGGCAGCTGTGATCAGAGTCTTGAGTCCTCCACCAGTGGCGTGGCGTCACACACAGATGGCGGTGGTTGGTCCATAGCATGCCTCCGTCAGCGGGGGCTGAGCCTGCCAGGGCTCCTCAGCAGGGATGTGAGTGCTGGTGTGTCTGCGAGGAGGAGCATTGAGGCTGCTGCATCCTCTGCTGTGAGGAGAGAGACGCCTGCAGAAACTAGGAGACAGTGGCCTAGCCATGAGCCCAGGAGGTGATCAAAATGTGGGTGGTCCTGGTGATCCCTGAAGGCTGGCGTCTGTGCAGCTCCTGGGTCGGTGCTGTGGAGGCCCGGAGGTGTTCCCCACTTCTTATGTTCATCTATGATCTCATTCGAAATTCCAAACACCTTGCAATATGGGTATTGTTGTTCCTTACTTAGCGGTAAAGCAGCTGAGACTTAGAGATGTTAACTTGCTCAAAGCTGTGTGGACGATAGTCAAGGCGTTCCCACTGAGCCATTTCTCTGACCTTTAACTTCAGAATTCAATATGAAGATCATTTTGTAATTGAAAAATAGAGGAATGGATATTATTATCTAAGTAAATCTAAACGTTTTGCCTTTTTAAAATCGTCACATGGGTGCATGCTTACTGATTTTAGAAAGAGGGGAAGGGAAAGAGAGAGAGAGGGAGAGAAACACCAATGTGAGAGAGAAACATCAATTGGTTGCCTCTTGTACACATCCTGACCGGGGACTGAACCTGCACCCTAGGCATGTGCTCTGGCCAGGAATCAAATTCTCAACCTTTTGGTTTACCCTCCAACCAACTGAGCCACACTGGCCAGGGCTAAATATTTTGCCTTTAAAAAAATCTGTTCTTCCAACCCAATGTCTTTCCCAGCTTCCATATATATCTGCTAAAAATGCAGAGCTCTCTGGGATAACTAAGAGAAAATATTCTTCCTCTTTTATTTTTCCACAATTAATACAATGACTTTGTTTACCACACGGTTACTGATCATTTCCCTGGGCTCTGGCACTGTACAACTTGTAGCGTGTGAATATGCAAAATGTAACATTTTAAAGACGTTTCTGCGTGGAGATGGTAAAAACACTATATTAAGATATCAGTTGGAGGAAGAGCAGTTGTTGACCTTGTTGGTCTTCCTGCTCCTCACTTGCTCTGTCGGGATCTTCTCCCTTTCCTTCACCCCAGCAAACTTAAAACACTCTGAAAAAGTGCCCCTTACCCACCCTCACCTCCTGTGGAGATTGGCAGCTTCAGTGGAGTCTCTTACTGCAGTCTGAATTAGCAACATACACCCAATTTGTCCTAATTTTCTCTGGCTCCTTTTCTTTGGCACCCACAGGACTTCGAAGTCCCTCTCAGACCTGCAGTTCCTGAGAGAGCTTGTACTTGAGTTGATGCCTATGGCTTGCGACGAGGAGCCCTTGCCCTGTTTGTAAGAATGTCCTCCTCCTCGTCCTCCTTTTCATTCTCTTCCTCCTTCTTCTCTTCCTCCTCTGCCTTTTTCTTCTCCTTCTTCTTCTGAGATGGAATTTTTATACATTTAAATTTTTTCAACCTTTTTATAATTTCCAAATTTCCTATACTTAACCTGTATTGCTTTTATTATGTATGTATTTATATTTCAATCACAGTTGAAATTCAGTACTATGTTATATTATTAATTGCAGGTGTACAGCGTAGAGATTAGACAATAAATAATTTACAAAGTGATTCCCATGATAAGTCTAGTACCCACCTGGCACCACACATAGTTATTACAATATTATTAACTCTGTCCCTACGCTGTACTTTACATTTCTGTAACTATTTTCTAACTAACAATTTGTACGTGTTGATCCCTTCAACTTTTTCACCCAACCCCACAGGCCCCGCCACCCCGCAACCTGGCAACCATAATTTTGTTCTCTGTATCTGGGAGTCTGTTTCTGTTTTGTTTATTTTGTTCTTTGTATTCCACGTATAAGTAAAAAGATATGGTATTTTTCTTGCCCTGTCTGACTTATTTTACTTAGTATGATACCCTTTTGTTCTACCTATGCTGTCGCAAATGGTAAGATTTCACTCTTTTCTATGGCTGAGTAACATCCCATTGTGTGAATGTACCACTGCTTTTTATCCACTCATCTATTGATGGGCACTTGGGTTGCTTCCATACCTTAGCTTTTGTAAATAACGCTGCCATAAACATAGGGATGTAGGTATTTTTTTTTAATTAGTATTTTGGATTTCTTCAGATATGTAAGCAGAAGTAGAATTGCTGGGTCATAAGGTAGTTATATTTTTAATTTTTAAAGGCCCTTCCAAAGTGTTCTCCACAGTGGCTGCACCAATCTTCCTTCCACCAGTGGTGAATGAGGTCGCCTTCTTCTCCACATCCTTGCCAGCACTTGCTGTTCGTAGGTTTATTGATGACAGTCATTCTGACAGTTGTGAGGTGATACCTCATTGTGGTTTTATTTTGCATCTGTCTCATAATTAGTGACATTGAGCAGTTTTTCATGTCTATTGGCCATCTGTATGTCCTCTTTGGAGATGTGTCTATTCAGGTCCTTAACCCATTTTTTAATTGGATTTTTTTTTTTTTTTTGGTGTTGAGTTGTGTAAGTTCTTTATAAATTTTGGAAATTAACCCCTTATCGGATGTATCATTGGTGCATGCTTTCTCCCATAAGGTAGGTTGTCTTTTTGTTTTGTCGATGGTTTCCTTTGTTGTATAAAACTTCTTAATTTGACATAGTCTCATTTGTTTTTCTTTAGCTTCACTTGCCTGAGGAGGTACATCAGAAAAAAATGTTACTAAGAGCAATGTAGGAGAGTTTACTCCCTATGTTTCTTTCTAGAAGATTTATGATTTTGAGTCTTATAGTTAGGTCATTAATCCATTTTGAGGTTATTCTTGTATAAATAACCATTTTATACCTTTTTTAAATGGTATAAAAGTGTGGTCTAGTTTTATTGTTTTGCTTATATCTGTCAAGTTTTCCCCAACGAGATTAATGAAATAGATGGTTTTTACCCCGTTGTATCTTCCTGTCTCCTGTGTTGCACGTTAATTGACCACACAGGCAGAGATTTATTTCTGGCTTCCTCTTCTGTTCCATCAATCTGTGTGTCTGTTTTTGTACCAGTATCATATTGTTTTGATTACTTATAGTCTTGTGGTATAATTTGATATCAGGTAGTATGATACCTCCAGCTTTATTCTTTCTTAAAATTGCTGTGGGTACTCTGGGTCTACTGTGATTCCAGAAAAAATTAGAATGATTTGTTCTAGTTCTATGAAAAAATGCCACTGGTATTTTGATAGGGATTGCCTTGAATCTTTAGATTGCTTTGGACAGTATGGACATTTGAATGATGTTAATTCTTCTATCCATGAACATGGTATATGCTCCCATTTATTTGTGTCTTCTTCAATGTCTTATAATTATCTCAGTACACGTATTTCCTTCCTTGGTTAAATTTATTCCTCAGTACTAATATTTTTTTTGATGTAGTTGTAAATGAATTGTTTTCTTAATTTTTCTTATAGTTCATTATTGGTGTATAGAAATAAAATTGATTTCTGAATGTTTATTTTATGTCCTACAGTTTAATTCATTTATCAATTCCAGTAGTTTCTGGTGAACTCTTTAGAATTCTCTATGTGCAGTATCATGTCATCTGCAAATAATGACAGTTTTACTTCTTTCCAATTTGGATGCCTTTTATTTCTTCTTCTTTTCTGACTGCTGTGGCTAGGTTGAATAAAGTGGTGTAAGTAGACATCCTGGTCTTGTTTCTGATCTTAAGGAAAACATTTTTTAGTTTTTTCCTATTGTGTATGGTGTTGGCTGTGGGTTTGTCAGATGTGGCCTTTATTACACTGAGCTGTGTTCCTTCTATTCCCACTTGGCTGACAGTTTTTATTGAAAATGGGTGCTGGATTTTGTCATTCTTTTTTGCATGTATTAATATGATCATATGAGTTTTTATCCTTTATTTTGTCTATGTCATGTATCACGTTAATTGATCTGTGTATACTGAACCAACCTTGTGTTTCATGAATTAATCCCAACGGACAATGATATATTATCTTTTACATGCATTGTTGAAGTCAGTTTGCTAATATTTTGTTGAGGATTATTGCAGCTATGTTATCAGGAGTATTGACTTATAAAATAATTTTTTTGTAATGTCTATTCTGTTTTGGAAATCAAGATGATGATAGCCTTGTAAAATGAGCTGAGGAGCCTTCCCTTGTCTTGAATTTTTGGGAGTAATTTGAGAAGAATAGGTATTAATTCTTTTTTGAATGTTAGGTAAAATTCACTTGTGAAGCCACGTGGAATAGGACTTTTGTTTGCTGGGAGTTATTTGATTAGTGCTTCTATTTTGTTGTTTGCAGTTGT
The DNA here is from genome assembly GCA_004026765.1 of Micronycteris hirsuta. NCBI lineage: Eukaryota > Metazoa > Chordata > Mammalia > Chiroptera > Phyllostomidae > Micronycteris > Micronycteris hirsuta. The sequence continues at coordinate 61,134 of PVJI01007761.1, read as the reverse complement.
TCTTTCCAGATTTTCTGTTTCTTCTTTATTCAGTTTTGGAAGATTACATGTTTCTAGGAATTTATCCATTTCTCCCAGATTGTCCAATTTGTTGGCATATAGTTGTTCATAGTATTTTTTTAGAATTTTTTGTATTTCTTTGGTGTCAGTTGTCACTTCTCTTTCATTCCTGATTTTATTTATTTGGGTCCTTTCTCTTTTTTTTCTTGGTGAGTCTGTTTAAAGATTTGTTTATATTAAAAAAAACGGCTCTTGGTTTCATTGATCTTCATTGAGTTTTTAGACTCTATTTCATTTATTTCTTTTCTGATGTTTACTATTTCCTTTCTTCTACTCACTTTGGCCTTTGTTCCTTGTTTTTTTTTCACTTTATTTTTCTTTTGGTGTAAGATTAGTGTGTTTATTGAGGTTTGTCTTGTTTCTTAAGGTTGGCATGTATTGCTATAAATCTCCCTCTTAGAGTTCTTTCTCTGTTTCCCATAGGTTTGGGGTGATTGTGTTTTTATTTCCATTTGTCTCAAGGTAACTTTTGGTTTTTTTCTTGATCTCATTGTTAACCCATTTACTGTTTAGTGACATGTTGTTTAGTCTCTATGTCTTTGTGTGTTTTTCATTTCTTTTCTTTGTAATTGATTTCTACTTTTATACCATTGTAGTTGGAAAAGATGCTTGATATGATTTCAATTTTCTTATAACTATTGAGACTCATTTTGTGGCCTAACATATGGTCTATCCTAGAAAATGTTCCATGTGTACTTGAAATGTATATTCTACTGCTCTGGGGTGAAATGCTCTAAAAATATCAATTAAATCCATCTGGTCAAATGTGTCATTGAAGGCTGCTGTTTCCTTGTTGAACTTCTGTCTGGAAGATCTATCCAGTGATGTCAGCGGGGTGTTAAAATTCCCTACTATGACCACATTACTGTTGATCTCTGCCTTATGTCCATCAAGACCTGCTTTATATATTTAGGTGCTCCCGTGAAGGGTGCGTACCTGTTTACAATGATTATACCCTTTTGTTGGGTTGATCCCCTTATCATGTCATGTCCTTCTTGGATTCTTTTTAAAGCCTTTGTTTTATTTGTTTATTTAATTTACTTTTGAGTGCTCTCATCTTTATTCAGGAAAGAGAGAGGGAATACTGGCTCTTCCCCCCCATCCTTCTATTGAGCTGAGTTTGCTGACTCTCAGCAGACCAGGAGAGAGTGAGGGTGTCTGGAACTAGCTGAGGAGGTAAATGGGCGGGAGGTGGAGAAGGAGACGGGGGTTCCCAGGGTAGGAAAGGGCAGCTAGCATTATGTTTGCATTCAGCGCCAAGGTGGGAGGTGGGGTGTACACTGAGGGGGCCTGGAATGTGGGCTGTCAGTCACACGTGTGCAAAACAGAGAAGTGCAGTGGTGTTGGACTTTTTGAGTTTTTTTCCCCTTCTGACCTTGCCTCCTGTTGCGCCTCCCAGCCTCAGCTGGTATTATCTGTGGTCCAAACAGGAATCCACCCATTCAGGCCAAAGAGGGAAGGATGAGGAAGGCCGGGAGCTAGAACAAAGCTGAGGGGTGGCACACAGAAGGTGCTACCATAAATACTCCCAGAGTTTAGCCAACCCAAGCTACACTGTCTTGCGATGAACATTTCTCTCTTTGGGTGTCTGTCTGTGTCCCTTTTGTCCCTCCACTTTCCCATCCCAGCCACTCATAGTCCAACTTCTTGCTGTCTTCCTCCACTGTGGCGCCATCCTTGTCTTCCTTGGAGAGGTGTGCCTGGAGTCCAGTGCAGACAGCGAGAGGAGGCTGGTGTCCATGCTGACAGTAGACAGGGAAGCAGCTGCAGCCTCACAGGTGCTGGTGTCTGGGGCAGGGCCGAGCTACAGCTGGGACAGTTGGGGGGCTTGGGGCTGCTGTCAGATGAAGGAGCTCAGCTCTCAAGCAGTGACCTGCCTAGCTCTCTCAATGGTTCCCAAGACCTGCTGCGCATGCTGTTGGGGAAGGTAGAGGAGGACCTGGGCACAGATCCTATCTGGCCTCTGGACGATTTTGTCCTGCTCGTGCATCTCAGTGTTTAAGCTTAGTACCTCTCATGGTACTTCATAAAATGATGCTGCATCTGAACTTCTTACTGGCCAGCCGGTCACGGTCAGGCTTCAGGTGGTGATACAGAGCCTGCAGGAGCTGACACATGCCTTTGGAGTGACTGCAGGAGTCTGAGGTGGTAAAATCGAGTTGCTGGGGTAAGGGGCAACAAGCCCAAATGTTGCCTTTGTGGAAATGTTATGTCAGTGGCTGCATGGGGCACAGGCTGCAGCCAGCTGTGCACCTTAGCTCTGGCACCTGGCACCTGGTGGCCGTGTCTTTGTCCCAGAGCACGTGGGCAGCTCCCAGGCCACTGCCACCACCTCCTTGCCCTGTCTTGCCTGCTTCCTGCACCACCTCCTTGTGTACCACCTGGACCTACCTTCCTGGGTCCCTGGCACTCTTCCCCACTCCTCCTGCCACCTACCTCCTGCCACCCACGTCTCCTCATACCCTGCCACTGCTCCTATGGTCTCTATAGCCTTTGTTTTAAAGTCTATTTTGTCTAATAAAAGCATTGCTATACCAGCTTTTTTTTCATTTGCATTTGCATGAAATATCTTATTCAATCCCATTATCTTCCGCCTATGTGTGTCTTTTGATCTGAAGTGAGTCTCTTGTGGGCAGCATAGGTATGGGTCTTGTGTTCCTATCCATGCAGTTTCCCTATGTCTTTTGGTTTGAACATTTAATCCATTTGCATTTAAGGTAATTATCCATTGATATGTAGTTATTGTCATTTTATTATTCATATTTTAATTTTTTTCTGAAGCAAAACATGCCTTGTAATGCCAGTTTAGCAGTGATGAACTCCTTCAGCTTTTTCTTTTCTGAGAAGCTCTTCATCTGTCTTTCAATTCTAAATAATAGCTTTGCTGGGTAGAGTAATTTTGTTTGGAGGTCCTTGCTTTTCATCACTTTGAATACTTATTGCTCAGCCCTTCTGGCCTGTGAAGTTTTTATTGAGAAATTACCTGACATTTTTATGGGAGCTCCCTTGTAGGTAACTAACTGATGTATTTTTCTCTGCTTTTAAGAGCCTCTTTGTCTTTAACCTTTGGCATTTTAATTATGATGTGTCTTGGTGTGGGCCTCTTTGGGTTCATCTTGTTTGATTCTCTGTGTTTCCTGGACTTGAGTGTCTATCAGGTTAGAAAAGTTTTCCATCATCATTTTTTCCAATAGGTTTACAACTTCTTGCTCTCTCTTCCTCCCAGACCCCAATGATGAAAATATTGGAATGCTTCAAATTATCCCAGAGCCTTCTTCATCCTCATTTAAAAAAATTCCTTTTTCTTTTTGCTGTTCTGATTGGATGTTTTCTGCTACCTTGTCTTCCAAATCACTGATTCAGTCCTCTGCTTCACCTAATACGATATTGGTTCCTTCTAGTGTGTACTTCGTTTCAGTTACTGTATTCTTCACTTCTCACTTGTTCTTTTTTTTATGGTGTCTGTGTCCTTTTTTATGCTTACTTGTCTCCTTGGTGAAATTTTCCCTGAGTTCATCCATTCTTCTCCTAAGTTTATTGAGCATCCTTACAATGAGTGCTTTGAACTTTGTATCTAGAGGTTTGCTTGCCTCCATCTTTTTTAGCTTTTTTCCTGGGGATTTCTCCTGTTCTTTCATTTGGGGCGTGCTTGTCTCTCCATGCTGGCTGTCTCTCTGTGTTTATGTCTATAGTGAGTACATCTGCTAGGGTCTTATAAGGGTGGCCTCACATCATGGTGTCTGTGGGGCACAGGGCGCAGTACCCCTGATCCCTGGTTCGGTTTCTCCAGGTGCGTGCCTTGTGTGAGTTGCGTGTGCCCTCCTGTTGTATTTGAATCTTGACTGCTGTTGGCATGTCAGTGGCTGGGTTTGACCCACAGCTGGGCTGGCTGTGAAGAGTAGCCCCAAACACTGCGTACAAGCTGCTGTGCAGGCACTGACCCCAGGGAGGGAGTGGGCTATGCCTTAGTGGGGTCAGTGCCTGCTGAGACCTCTCTGTGGGTGTGCCTCTCATGAAGGTGTTTGGTTGGTGTTCTGTTGTGGTCTATGGTTGGCCACTTCGTGTGCTGGTTTGGGGCCTCCTTGGAGGGACTCTGGTATACCCCAATACCAGATGCTGCCTATGGCAGGCCTAGGGCTGCCTGTTAGGAGCTATACAGTGGTCCGAGGGGGGTAGCTGCCTGAGCAGGGTCTAAACATGTGTGGGTGGGCCCTGCTATGAATCGAGGCTGGTGGCCACTAGTACTGGGCGCAGGGCAGGTCGACAAAAGACCCAATACACCCTGAGGCCTTCCTCAATATGCTGGCTGCCTACCAGGCCTAGTCACTGAAAGAGTCCAGCCTGCATGTGAGTTGGGTGAGGCAGGGTGACGGGGAATCACTAGAGTGGGGTGAGTGGCATTTGCCAGGCTAATATAGATTCAGATTTGGCCTCAAGCACACTGGGCCTGAGGCCACTCAGCAAAAGTCCCAGGTTACACTGGGGCCAGCTGCCAGTCGGCTGGGTCCTGCAGACGCTTGCTGTGGGACAGTGTCTCGGGGCGTCATCAGGGTGGGGCCAGTGGGGTTCACCAAGCTAATGTAGGGTCAAATGTGATCATGTAGCGGAAGGGCTCCACACAAGAGAAGGTGCTTGTAGGTTGTGCAGGGGAGGGCTCTACACAGGGATGATGGCAACCATCCCTCCAGCCCTTATGCTGAAGCTCACAACTCAGTTTCTCCCTGTGTGTCTCTGGGGCCGCCAAGCCACTGTCTCTCTGCCACAGCCCCAGGTGAGTGCCTCTGGACCTGAGTTTTTGTGTGGGGCCCTTAACAGGATGCCTGAATTTGCAGCAGCCTCCTATCTCACCAGGATAGATGGAATCTCCACTGAGTTTTCACACAAAGATATTATGTGGACTCCTCTTCCCAGCAGCGTTCTGGGCTGGGGAGCTGGGTGTGGCACGGAGACTCCTCGCTCATCAGGGGTCCCCTGCAGCTGAGTCAGCCCTCTGGATTCTCAAAAGCCACACCGGGGTGCAGGCCTGCCAGTGCCACATCTCTGCCTCTCCGACCGGTCACTACATGGCTGCTGCTTTACGGACCTAAATCTTCCAAAAGGATGGAGGCAGTGGTAAACCTAAGGTAAGAGGTTGCCCTACACTGGTTCTTTCAGAATGGTCTTTTAAATAATGCAATAACATTCTCCCCGCTGCCCCCTTTTCTTGCCTCCAAACACTTTCTGGCGAGAAGTTAATTTCCTGCCACCTGCTAAATAAGGTCAAGGGTCTGTCCTTCACGTATGGCCTGACTTGTGCAGGGGTTGTAATAGTGCTGAAGTGTCAACTTATGGGGAACAAGGTAATATCTATGGCTAATTTATTCTCTCTCTCTTTTTTAATTACTTTATTGTTCTTCAATTACAGTTGTCTGCATTTTCTCCCATCCCCTCTACCCCATCCAAACCCACCTCCCTCCTTTGCTTCCATCCTCCCCTTTGGTTTTGTCCATGTGTCCTTTATAGCAGTTCCTGAAAACCCTTCTCCCCACAGTCCCCTTCCCCCTCCCCTCTGGCTATTGTTAGACTGTTCTTAATTTCAGTGTCTCTGGGTATATTTTGCTTGCCTTTTTCTTTTGTTGATTATGTTCCAGTTAAAGGTGAGATCATGTGGTATTTGTCCCTCACCGCCTGGCTTATTTCAATTAGCATAATGCTCTCCAGTTCCATCCATGCTGTCGCAAAGGGTATAAACTCCTTCTTTCTCTCTGCTGCGTAGAATTCCATTGTGTAAGTGTACCATAGTTTCTTGATCCACTCACTAGCTGATGGGCACTTAGGTTGCTTCTAGCACTTCGCTATTGTAAACTGTGCTGCTATGAACATTGGGGTGCATAGGTTCTTTTGGATTGGTGTTTCAGGGCTCTTAGGGTATAATCCCAGCAGTGGAATTGCTGGGTCGAAAGGCAGTTCCATTTTCATTTTTCTGAGGAAATTCCACACTGTTTTCCACAGTGGCTAAACCAGTCTGCATTCCCACCAACAGTGCACAGGGGTTCCCTTTTCTCCGCATCCCCTCCAACATTGTTTGTTGATTTGTTTGTGATGGCCATTCTGACTGGTGTGAGGTGGTATCTCATTGTGGTTTTAATTTGCATCTCTCTGATGGCTAATGATGCCAAGCATCTTTTCATATGTCTCTGGGCCCTCTGTGTGTCCTCCTTGGAGAAGTGTCTGTTCAAGTCTTTCGTATGGCTAATTTATTCTGAAATTAAGATTTGCTAAAACTTACAAAAGAATACAACATAGAACATGATACAAATATCAGACAGAGCTGTCTTTCAATTATTGCTCACATATTAAAAAAACAAAACAAAACCAAAAACAACTTTCGTCTGCCCAGAAAATTACTGAAATTTGGTTTTCTTTGTGAACTTCAGAGTCGGTGGTTCATTCTTCAGAATAACCTCATCGATATCAGAGTTTAATCTTTTGAGGATAGATTACAGTTTTGAAAGCTGAAAGAATCATTTAGAGCTAAATCTGATAAATCAAGTGTATAATATATTTTTGGTTTAAAACAATGTGCTATTATAAACTATAATGGCTTTCTTGCATGTTTTGAGGGTATTCCTGATGGTAATTTCTAATACTTTATCAATGAATGAAGGCTAGCAACTAGTGTAAAACTATGAAAAGATTTATTGAAAAAAATTCTGGTGTGTTTGTCATAAAAAGTCAGGACCCTTATTACCCTTTTAGTAATACCTATGCTTTGAATTTAGAAGAACTTCTCAGCCAGTATATTATAATGCATATAATACTTACATTTGTTATAAAGACAGAAAAAGTTTTCCATTCTCCATTTATCTCACATCAGCAGTCAACCTGAATTTCTCATAATTCTTAATTTATCATCAAGGATTTCCAAAGGGCTGCCTTCGGGTCCCACATGGGCCGAGCCCAGCACACAGCCCCACTAAGCAATCCAGACCTTTGCTACTGTGAAAAAAACATAAAATCATAGAATTTTAACTAGTCCGTTATGTTCATAGCATGTTTTAAAATACCCAGAAAAGAAAAAAAACTATTAATATTCCTTGAAGTTGAGGGCTAAGATAACATAATATTATGACATCAGTTGAAATATTTTCATGCAGGCCAAACACCATTCAATCTGAAGAGAGTGGAGTGAGGGATGGCTAGCAGTCTTGTGATGCTGGTCATAGTACCGCTTACCTGCAGGAGAGTGGGGAGGGCTCAGGAGGTTGTCTTTTGTCTGAGAAACAGGAAAAGAGGGAAATCAAGACCAAGCTGACCGGAGTCTTTGAGGAACGGAGCTTTTTGATAGTGACATCTGTATTTCTTTTATTTAACGAACATTTATAGGTTATGTGTCCTTGTTTTTCTTGCTTCTTGGAGTGAACTAAGTTGGCTACAGAAAATGATGAGCAAGAACCAACAAAATATCTGGAGAACTTGTTGGCCTTTCATGACAAGCCTCTACTTGACATTTCTCTCATTTGTTTTCATTTGCAAACATTCACTGATTTCCTTTCTCAATTGGAAATGCAGAAATGAATTGTCCCATTACTACATGTGGTGTGGGAATGTTTTGTAATTTGAGGGACCACCATTTAGCAAGAAGATTAAGGAACTTGCAATATTTTAAGATAGGTAAGGTTTTTTCTTTATTGGAACTTACATCCTGAGGTTGTAGGGAAGATAGGAAATTAGAAGGAAACATATAACTGAATAGTATAATTTAAAGTACTAAAAAATAATCAGAAGGCAGACATCATACTGAGCAACTAACATGTGGAGGAGGTGATTCTTGGTGCCCGAATATCTCTTTGAAGAGGTCATGTTTGAACTGACATCCAAGTGTGGCTGGCAGCCAAGGGACCAGTGACTGCAGAGACTGTGGTGCCCTGGGACGAGCTTGAGTGTCTGAGGAACAAGAAAAAGGCAACGTGCTCAGAGCAAGAGGAGCAGAAAACAGCATGAGATGAATCTAGGAGTAGGCAGTGGCCAGGAAGCAGTGCCTAATGGTCTATGAGATACTTAGATATTATTCTAAAAATGATGGAAAACCAATGGAGCTTTGAATTATGTTTTAAAAGATTGTTTTGGCTACCGTGTGGGAATGGATTGTTTCATGGTCCTTTCTTTGTTCCTCTGTATATAACATGTCTTTAAAAAATAATTTTAAGATTTTCTATTTATCACTGGTTATTGAGGAATTTGATTATCGTATGCATCAATATAATTTTTCTTCTTGTTTCTTGTGCTTCATGGAGTTTGTTTAGCTTCATGGAGTGTGGATTATCTAGGTAGAAAAACTGATCATATCGGGAGGAGGGCTCAGGGTCAAGTTCTATGGCCCTCCAATAGTTTAGATTATAGCACTCCCCAACTTTTTTTGCACTAGGGACTGGTTTTGTGGGAGACAATTTTTTCACAGACAAGGGTGGGGTGGGGAGACAGGAGGTGGAGCTCAGGTGGTAATTCGAAGAACTTTCTCTCACCTACCTGCTGCTTACCTCCTGCTGTGCAGCCAGGTTCTTAACAGGTCTGCGGCTAGGGGCTTGGGGACCTCTGGTTTAGAAGTTGGACAAGGAGGGAACTGGCCAAGGATCCTGAGGAGGAGAAATAATCAATGATGTAGGAGAAAAACTGGAGTTCAGTGTCATCGAAGCCAAGAGAGAAGTGTTTCAAGATTTGAGAATGTAGAAATATTTACTGAGAGCAATTTCAATGGAATGCAGAGACCAGTGACCAGATCTGAATTATGTTTAAGTATATATCATTTTTCCAAAAAGCAGGCTGAAAAAAAAAGAGAGTTAGGATGATATCTCAAGACAGACTTGCAGTTAAGAAAGATATTTTATAAGCATGAGAGAAAATTGAGTATATTTATAGCATTAGGGAAAAGTTGAAGATATAGATAATTAATGAAGAAGAGCAGACAGGACAGAAGGGAGACATGATCAGGACTATGGGGAAGGATGTTGCTTTGATTAGAAGGAGGGACACATCATTCTCAGAATACGGAGGTGGGATGTATAGATTTGCTTTCTAGATGGGGATGGATAGATGAGATTGATGGCCTCAGTTTGCTTGATGAAGTAGGTGGCAAAATTCTCTTCATAAAGTGGAAAGTTAAATTTTAGTGGAGGGCCTAAGATGAATGTATAAGTTCTATAGCTTGCTATTAGGAATAGAAGACAATACTATCCAAGGATAAGTAAATGGCCTGTTGAATATCCAGCTGAACTTGGAGTCCAGAATGGGAATAGTTGGTTGATATTCTGTTACAATGCCTAGCAGCCTCAATAACAGCCAGTTGTGGGACTGTGGCCTTGATGGATGGGTTTAGTAGAGAACAGAGGTGAGAAGAGCTATACACAGTGGTGGCACAATGTTTCCGAGGGTCAGTGGTATCATCTAGGCATCGTGGAGCAACAAGTGAAACTGTCCTAGGGGTCATAGAGGATCCTAGGACCCTTTCTGAAAAACGAATGATAAATCACAAGAGTCTGTATCAAGACAACTTGAAAAAAAACAAAACAAACAGTTACACTCTACCTGTGTCATAGAGTTATTATAAGGAATAAATGAGTAAATTCAAACACAGTGGTTTGACTACTGCTTAGCACAAAGGATAACCCGGGAAGGGTGGCTGTGGTAGCAGATGCTGTTGGTGACCAGTGCCACAATCCCGTAGCCTCTCTTCACCATAGCTGTGGCCCTGGTGGTCAGTTCCTGGCTATGTTCGTGTTCTCCCGCCTCACACTTCCCACCTCCAGGGCCTGCTGTATCCTTTTTCCAAAGCAGCAAGGAGTTGTTCACCTGGTGCCCAGGTGCAGCTAGGAAATGGAGGGAGAACTGGAGTTGGATGTTAAAGGCCCAGACTCTTGTCTGTCAGCTGGAGGTACCTTGTACCTGGTTCCTCAGATGGTCTTGTTGCAGAACAGACCGGGGATGGGGGGATGAACAATATACTGCTACCAAATGGACCCACCCTTGTGCTCTGGGGTCCTTGCCCAGAACTAGGTTTGCCTTGCCTGCCGCCAGAAAAAGATGTCTCTCAAAGCCAGAGATTGGTGAAAAGGAAAGGGATTATTTATTTAAAAAGTTATACAAACTTAAGAGTAATGACTTAACGTCTTCATTGAGATTCCAAAGTCCCTTAGAATACCCACAAATGCACACAGTCCTTCCTTCTCTCTCTGCCCAGTTTGGGGTACCGTATCTCAGAAAGAGAAATAGAAGTCCATGGTTCTTCTCTGCCCAAGCCACATGGTCCCAAAAAGACACTACATGGCTGCCGTGCCTGGGTTTAAATCCCAGCCCCAATCATCCTCTGCTGCAGCATTTCCGACTCCTCCCACAATTGGCCACAGCTGCCAGCATTCCCGTATTTTTCCAGCTTTACTGGCCTGCCATAGTAAGTCCGAGCAGCTGTGGCCCTGTGGTGTGGAGCCAATCATCTCCAAGCTCTTACGCAGACACTGTAACCAGGAGGAGTTGCCTCCCAGTTACAACATGGGTTGAAGTCACTTCCATCCCCCTGGCTCAAAGCACGGGGCCACAGTTGTTTAACATATCTATGAAACCAGTTAAAGGCTATAGATATGTTAAATGACCGTTCTAGAGGTTATCTGCAAAACTGTTGCCTTTCAGAACCACTCTCAATGACCCTGCTCCATGCATCCCATCCCCCAGCTCAGACTTGTGGGGGTAAGGACATCATATGTGTGTGTGTGTATTTCTAATATTTCTTGGACACCCTGAGTTCTGGACCCCATTAAAAATCCCCATTTGGGGCCTCCCCTTGGCTGTATCCTTTTACAGTCTCTAGCAGGACTGATATGAGTTGCTCAGGGGCAACCAGCCCCATGCCACACACTGTACACTTGGCTTTTCCACTATTTGTCTGTTGCTTTTCTCCATTCCTTCACCTCTGCTTCCTGGGATCATATTCCAAATAAACTATTTACCCTCAAGCCCTTGCCTCATGCTCTGTTTTCAGGGTGGGGTGGGGCAGGGGAAACCCAACTGATATAACCATTAGTAGTGTTATTGTGTTATTGTTTTAATTGTTACCTATTATTATCTATTATGATGATGAAGACCTATTCTAGACACCTAGAAATTAGCACAAAATTAGTGATTTCTTTTCTGGGAAGAAAAGAAGTTACATCCAGATATCCAAAAGTCTCACAAAGTATCAAGCAAAATTACTATAGGTGGGCAACACATAGACATATTCTAGTGAGCTTCTGAAGATCAAGAAAAAAAAATACAGAAGACATTTGGGCAGGAAAGCCTATTTTCCACATAGGAACAAAAATTAAGCTGCTTTCAAAATTCTCCTCTGTAAATGACAGCTAGTGGGGTGGGTAGCGGCGGGGTGAGGGGGGTGGAAGGACAGAGCAAAAAGCAAAAAGGACTCACGGAAGGGGACAATAGTGTGGTAATTGCAGGGGGTGCAGGGGTGTAAGGGGACTAAATGGCAACAGAAAAATACAATAAAGATTAAATTTAAAAAAACTTTTCCTCTGCAACACTTAATGATAAGGGAAATAAAATGACATAGGCAGAGCTTAGAGGGAAAAATGTGACTGCATTCTAAGAACTCTATGTTCCAGACAGTTGTTCAGTGAAAGAGCAACAGAAAAGATGTTATTAGATATAAAACCCATGCTTCTAATATAAGCAAAATGACTTAAAGATTTGCTTTAACTGATGTAATTAATCAAAATACAGAACTCTAGAATGTAAAAATGACAGCGACCATGGACACATATACAAAGAAAATTAAGTCTATGTGATTGTTTTATACATGGTTATAACGTAGAATGAAAGTGTGGAAAATCAACTCTCAAAAAAGGGTAATGTCTTAATTACATTAATTTTGGTCTACTGTGTTGTCATACAAAAACAAAATCTAAGAGACAGAATGATAAGAAAAAATACAATCTCCTCATTGTTCCTAAGGGGGTATTATTTCATTCTTAATAAAGATTACTGAAGAAATATGTGTTCCAAGATATAGGTTTTAAACCTCAAAAAAGAACTAGTTGAAATGAAAACAAGATGCGTACTTCCCGGATTAGTAAAGAGAAGGACAGAGTAAATGAATTTCATGTATCAAACACACTCACTGAACATGTTGACTCTTTAGTATTTAATCTTCTCTGTCCAGGGGCTTCTGCGACTTGTCATACTTCCTGAATTTTAGCATCATTTCCAATATCATTAACGCAAGTGCCCCCGTTCTGACCACGGCTTCCTTCCTTTCCACTTTGGCTTTCTAATTAAAACCACTAAAATAGTTCGGAGCTCATTGTGACCTCCAGCTCTTTGATCTTCTGGCCTCCCTATCCTTCAGCCTTCTCCCTCTTTCACCTCGCTACCTATCTCACTGAGATTTGTCCTTTCCCATCTGGTTGAAACGCAATTCCAGAGCAACCCAGATAATATGCGTTCACTCTGTGTGTATTTGAGCAGCTGGAGATGTACACACCAAGGCAGATTGTCCCATCATCATTTTATGACCATCAGTCTTAAACGGGCACGGCAATGCCAGGCAATCCTTCAGGGTTCACACTTGACAGTGGCTACTCCAAACCCCATCCAGCCTCCTCAAACGCCAGCTTCCCTCCCTTCCCGTCTCTCAGCAGATGCCCTTATTCATGTTTCACAGAGGACAGATGCTATTGGACAGGAAACCCTCAGCAATCCTGCTTCCAAACATGCCAGTGTAACTGCATTTGTTCTTCTCTGGCCTTACGTCTTGCCTGGGGGAGATGTCACATGGAGGAGCTGTTTATCTTTTTGATGGAAGCCAATTCCTTAAGTGTGCTTTGGACTCCATCCCATTCCTCTTCAGGAACCTCGTACTATGGATTACCTTGTTTCTCCTGAATATCCAATCTCTTCTTCTTAATCCCATCAATGTCTTCAAATTGTGAGCATTGAAAACAAAAATCTGTTCTGTTAGAAAATGATCTTGCCCCCAGATTCCATTGGGAGTTAGTAACTTATTATCTTGATTGATTTATCTCCCACTCACTTTTCAATTTACTTTAACCTGGTTTCTTTCCCCACCCCTCCACTGTGACAATTCTTATAAGGTCAGCAGTAACTTCCATATTCCATCCCATGGGCAACATTTTATACCGAATCTTCTTAACCTCTAAGCGACATGAAGATTTTCCCAGTTCCAATGGGTGCGCTTATTTCCTCACAACCCTAAGCTATTCTCAGATACCAGCTGGGTGTTCTACGCTTCAACTAAGTTTTGACACTTACTACCCAGGGATAGCGTCAGATTCCACAGGTTAAAGTTTCAGTCCTGTGAAACTGCTCCCATTTCAGATGCCAGTTGCAAATCCGGGTTGCCACCTGGGCTTCTCACCTGACTGACTGGCCGTGGATCAAAGGTCCCCATGACTGCCTCCTTGGGTTCAATTAATTTTCTGGAGTGGCTCACAGGACTCAGATAAGCATTTTACTTACTATATGACTGCTTTATTATAGAAAGGTGTACCTCAGAATTGGCCAGAGGGAAGACATGCATAGGGCAATATATGTGGGAAAGGGTGTGGCACTTCCATGATCTCCCCCAGCATACCACTCCCCGCAAATCTCCACTGCCCACCAACCCAGAGGCTCTCTCAACCCCACCCTTTTGAGGTTTTATAGAAGCTTCCTTACATAGGTATGATTGATTGATTCATTGGGCACTGGTGATTGAACTCTGTCTCCGAACACTCTCCCCTCCCCTGAGGTTGGGGTAGGGCTGAAAGTTCCAACCCCTTGATCACATGGTCATCTCCAATGGTCACCTACCCCACCTTGAGGTGCTTTCAAAAACTCACTTCATTAATCTAACAAAGACACTCTTACTGCTCCTATCCCTTAGGAAGTCCTAGGGTTTTTAGGAATTTTATGTCCCAAATAAGGACAAAGATCAAATATGTATTTCTTATAATGAATTACAATATCACAGACATTTGATGCTATTAACTATTCTTTTTTTTAAATTTTATTTTTGTTCAATTACAGTTATTTGCATCCTCTCCCTTTCAGGGATCATTTCTATAGTTTGTTGCTATTAACTATTCTTGTCTACTCTTGCCCTTGTAGTTTTCTTCTTCTTCTTTTTAAAGATTTTATTTATTTATTTTTAGAGAGGGGAGGGAAAGGAAAGAGGGAGAGAAACATCAATGTGTGGTTACCTCTGGAGTGCCCCCTACTGGGGACCTGGCCTGCAACCCAGGTGTGTGCCCTGACTGGGAATCAAACCAGCGACCCATTGGTTCTCAGGTGGCACTCAGTCCCCGGAGCCACACCAGCCAGGGCTGACCTTGCCTTCTGTGGCACCCTGTTCTCTTCTCCTCAGCCTCTCTCTTCATGTGCATCTTTGGCGCCTTCTCAGGGCCTCCTTTCCCTCTCTGCCCCTGCTACATTTTGGAGTTCACTTAGGTTCTTTGTGTTCAATTTTGGTCACACAACAAAGCCATCTCAGAGGTTTTAATAACTACTAATGTCTATCCTTACCACAGACTGTTTCAAAAGGAATCTCTGGAGGTAAAGCCCAGTCATTTACATATTTATATATTAAATATATAAAAATCATATATATTAAAATATCCAAGTGAAAGAGGTGTGTGGATACATTGCTGATGGGGATACAAAGTGGCACACACCTCCAAGAGTATGAAATAAATATGTATAAGGTTATTCACTGTAACATGATTAACCCAAGTTCATAAAAAAATATTTTATGTTGTCTTTTGGAATTTAGAGTTTTGAATTTTACAGTTAGATCTGTGACCCACTTTGAGTACATTTTTACATGTGGCATTAGGTATGGATTGAAGCTGTTGTGCATTTGGATGTCCAATTGTCCCAGGACCATTTGCTGTAAGAACTATTCTTTTCCCACTGAATTGCCTTTGTGTCTCTGTTGAAAGTCAATTGTCCGTCTATGGATGGGTTTACCTCTGGAATCTCTGCTCTGTTCCGTTGATCTATCTGTCTGCCTTGTAGCTAATGCCACGCTGTATTGATAAGTGTAGCTTTAGAATAAATCTTAGAATCAGGCAGTGTTAGTCCTCCAACTTTGTCCTTCCTTCTCAGAGTTGTTTTGGCTACACTAAGTCTCAGCATCTCCACAGAATTTTATAATCTGTTTTTCAATTTCTACAAATACGTCTACTTGGATTTTGTTTGGGATTGTGTTGAATCTATAGATCAGCAATTTTTAAATGGTGTGCTACAAGAGTTTTTAAAACAAGCAATACCTGACCATTTAGTCAGGGGCACCGACCTCTTTTCCCTTAGATTGTCAAATTAAAAAAAATGAAACAGCCAACACAGCAATAGCTATCTGGTGTGAATGAATCAAAATTATACCTATTTTTTGTCAGATCAGTAACAAGTATATTTTTTAGTGTGCCGAAGAATTTTACTAATTCGTTTGTGTGACATGAGATGAAGAAGGTTGAAAATCACTGTCATCGATCCATTGGGAAGGAATCGACATTTTACCAACATTAAGTCTTCCGGTCCATGAATAATGTCTCTCTCCACTCGTTTGAATCTTCTTAATTTCCCTTGGCAAGCAGTTTTCAGTACAAACTTCTTGCATATATTTTTGCCAGATTTAATCCTTAAGTATTTGTTATTTTTTGGTGCTTTAAAGAGGGTATTTTTAATTTTACTTTGATTTTTATTGCTAATCTATAGAAACACAATTGACCTTTGTACATCGATGTTGTATCTTGCAATATCTTAGTGATTGTAGCTTTTTGTAGATTTTATTGACTTCGTTTTTGTGTAGATGACCATGTTGTCTCTGAATAAAGGTAGATTGGTGTCTTTCATTACAATGTAAAACTTTTATTTTTTCTTTTTGCACTGGCTCAAATTTCAACTACAACAGTGAATAGAAATGGTTAGAGTGGACATCTTTGTTCTGTTTCTGATCTTACTGGGCCAGTATTCAGTCTCTTACAAGTAAATATGATATAATTAAATTATATTATTCTCATTTTTCTTCTGCATTAAGTATATTTTATATTCCATTTTATAGTATGTTGGTTTAATTGTTATAACCTTTCTACTTTATTTATTAGCAACAATCTTTTGTTTTTCAGTGGTTGCTTTAAGGTTTATAGTATAAATTTTAATTTCTACCTCCATCTGCCACCTAGGAACGCAACGCAATTCCATGTTTCATGTGAAAACCCTGCGGTGGTCTGCTTCAGTTCCCCCACTGCCTCTGTGCTGTCAGTTGTTCATTTCACTTCCTCATGGTACAAAACCCATACTGCATTACATATTATTTTTAAAAGTTATCTTTAAAAATATTGCATAACAATAAAAATTCATCACATAGTTATCTTTGGTGCTTTTCATTCTTCTTAGAAAGATCTTTCAAATCTTGAAAATACACCCATCCTTAATTTATAACCCAAATAACCAATTTATGTCTCATACATAGATATAATCCCTGCTATGTGCTCATATTTAGACAGTCTCAGGTCTGTCTAACCCTGCAAAGAGGAGAAAACTGATGGGAGCACAGGAATAAAAGCAAGTGATGGCACTACAAAAAAAAAAAAATCAAGAACTTTCTTCTAATTCATGCAGCTACACTCTACTGGCTTTTCATATTCAGGAGGTATCTGTGCCTCTTATTGGTTATTGGGGTAAAGAGGTCAAGTGGAGTTTTATGGAGGAGAAAGTTTGACATACCTTTGCTATATAATTATGCAGTACCAAGCCCCTGTTTTGAGTGCCATGAGGGACACAATAGAAAGATGAATAGGACATTGTTTCAATTCTCAAGCACATACCCAAGTCCTCCTGTTGCGTCATTTCCTTATTCTTCCACTCCGAGACTTTCCATCACCTTCCGCTTTGCCGGTAACAGTTTGTTCACGGCTGGGTAGTCAGCAGTCCCAAGGTAAGGGGTGGGAAATTTCCATAAGAAATTGTTCAAATTATGTTCAGATCAAGGATGAATGGCGCACAAGAGTTATAAAGGAACTTCAGGCTCTTTTTATAAAGAACGACAAAACGCACTACCTGAAATGAAAGTCATTGTCTCGAATGGAGACAATGAAGCATTTCAAGTTCATATTGTTGAACAAGGTGGAGCACTAAAAATGGATAAGGAAAGAAAAAGAGAGAGAAGTCGGAAAGATCAAAGACCGTGCCGTTGGGTGGTGGGAGCAGATGAAAGGAGTCCCTAAGATCTGCTCTGCCGGTAAGTCTGTGAAAGACGGCGTTGCTACTGCCGGGTAGGTGAGGGCTTCCCACGTGGAGTGCACTCTACGCTGCCTTCACAAGGGAGGGGACCATCACCATCCGGTAACAAGAGTGCTAGCTAGCATTTGTTAGTTTTGATTCATTTCAAGTCATGTTGAAAAAAAAAAATCAGTCTTTTAAACTTGACTTCACACATGAAAAGTTGTCCTGCGCTGAGCCTGGATCAGACTGGCCACCACTGTGTTCATATGCTCTGTAAAATATGGGATATCAGAGTCAGAGAGTTTTCAGGTTGGAAGAGTCTTTAGGAAACACTAGTTCTTTTTAAATTGGGGGGTTTACAGGGGCTGGTAGAGGGGGACAAAAGGGGAGGAATGGGAGACATCTGTAATAGTGTTGACAATAAAAAATAAAGCAGTGTAACTCTGTTTTTGGTTAAAATCATATACAAAAAGCAAGTATATATTTTTAAAATTATATTTTATTGATTATGCTATTAAAGTTTTCACAATTTGTCCCCCTTTATCCCCCTTCCACCCTGTACCCCCCAACCCTCCAGCATCCCCCCTTAGTTCATGTCCATGGGTTGTACGTATAAGTTCTTTGAGTTCTCTGTTTCCTATACCATTTGACCTCTCCCCATCTATTTAATGCCTACCAATTATGCTTCTTCTTCCCTATTCCTCCCTTCCCCCTCCCCACTGAAAACCCTCCATGTGATGTCCATTTCTCTGATTCTGTTCTTATTCTAGTTGTTTGTTCAGTTTTTGTTTTCATTGTTTTTCTTTCTTTTCTTGTTTTAGGTTCATTTATTGATAGTCGTGAGTTTGTTGTCATTTTACTGTTCATATTTTTGATCTTTTTCTTAGATAAGTCCTTTTAACATTTCATATAATAATGGCTTGGTGGTGATGAACTCCTTTAACTTGACCTTATCTGGGAAGCACTTTATCTGCCCTTCCATTCTAAATGAAAGGTTTGCTGGATAGAGTAATCTTGGATGTAAGCCCTTGCCTTTCATGACTTCAAATATTTCTTTTCAGCTCCTTCTTGCCTATAAGGTTTCTTTTGAGAAATCAGCAGGTAGTCTTATGGGCATGCCTTTGTAGGTAATGCTTTTCTTTCCTCTTGCTCCTTTTAAGATTCTCTCTGTATCTTTAATCTTGAGTAACTTAATGATGATGTGCCTTGGTGTGTTCCTCTTCAGATCCAACTTCTTTGGGACTCTCTGGGCTTCATGGACTTCCTGAAAGTCTATTTCTTTCACCAGATTGGGGAAGTTTTCCTTCATTATTTGTTCAAATAAGTTTTCAGTTTCTTGCTGCTGTTCTTCTTCTGAGACTGCTATAATTCAGATATTGGAATGTTTCAGATTGTCCCAGAGGTTTGTAAGACTCTCTTCACTTTTTTGAATTCTTGTTTCTTCATTCTGTTCCTGTTGGATGTTTATTTCTTCCTTTTGTTTCAAATCATTGCTTTGAGTCCTGATTTCCTTCCTGTCACTGTTGGTTCCCTGAATATTTTACTTTATTTTATTTTGCATATCTTTCATTTGTTCTTTCATTTTTCAACCAAGCTCAATCAGTTCTGTGAGCATTTTGATTACCAGGGCTTTAAATTCTCCATCAGGTGGGATGGTTATATCCTCATCACTTAGCTCTTTCTGAGGTTTTGCTCTGTTCTTTCATTTTGGCCCTATTTCTTTGTTTGGGGCCCCTGTGAAGTTGTAAGGGGGCGGGGCCTTAGGTATTCTCCTGGACAGGGCAACCTTCCTTGCTGTGTTGCAGTGCTGCCTGTAGGGGAGGGGCCAGAGAGAGAACAATGCAGCTCACCTGCTTGTCTGTAGTGCACTTTCCAACGAACTCTGGCATGATACTGGGAGTTTCTCCCACTGTGGCAACTGCTGTAGACCACAGCCCCCTTGAGTCTCAGTTTCTCCTTAAGTCAGCCCCTCCCATGCAGCCTACCACCTCTCGGCAGCCAGCCCCACCCCCATGGTCCACAGCCTCACCATAAGTTCTCTCCGTCCGTGGCCTTACTGGTGTGGTTGTTCTGTTTGACTGTTTCTTTAATTCCATGGTTGTTGCAGTTCCATGAAGTTTGGTTTTCTGGCACTTCTGGTTGTTCATTGATTTTAGATTGGTTGTTATCCTCTTTTGGGTTGTATGAGAAAATGAAGGGTTTCTACCTACACCTCCATCTTGACTGGAACTCGCCCATCATCAGAAAACAAATATTTTAAAGACGAGAGCAGAAGTGAGATTGCGGGGAGAGGAGAGACTTCCTGTTCTGAGCTGGGGTCTGAAGCACCCTGTGGAAGTCCTAGAGATCTTCAGAGCACTAGTTCACAGTTACTCACTTAGTCTTATTCTCTGCTTACAAATGAGGACATTGAAGGCCAAGAGTGAAAATGACTCATCCAACTGCCATTACCTGAACAGAGACAACTGAAGCTTAAGACACCCCTGTAATGCAGGTGCATGGCCGAGTACAATCTCCCACAGCGCTGGTTATGCCTGCCTGTGTTAGGCTGGTTGAGGAAGTTTCTCTGAGGAGGGTTATTTGAAAGGTCAAGGAAGGGTCTTAAAAATAATTCAAGTAGCTGACATGAGGACCCATGGCTAGGCCCCAGAGAAGAAGGAAAAAAGTTGGTTAAAAAAATAGATGAGTGCATCTAATTTTGCAAGTAGTTCTGTCTTTTTATAGAAACCTCCTAGGATGCAGGAGGCCTCTCCAATTGGGATGTCCCAGGGCTGTGGCTTACATCATAAACATTTCCTGTGAAACTTGGGCTGGAAGTAAGAGCAACGTCCAGGCTTCAGATAAAGTAACACCAACTTCAGGCCTGTTGCCTTTGCACTTGGGTCTGGAAATGGTGGGGTTCTGGCTATCTGCCAGCGTGACACTTCTTCATCTCTAGAACCCGTAATAAACATCTCCGGCTCCCACATCAATGAGCCATCAGCTTGTCATATAGAAAGTGGTGGTTAATAAATGTCATGTCCAGAGCTTGAACGGTGTTCTTCATTGGAATGGGGTTTCTAGATCAACTGAGTGATGGGAAGAAGTCATGGTATTTATGGGTAGAAAATGAACTGGTGTTTAATATTGGCCACTAACTCATTTTCAGATTTATGGAAGAATGTTTACACTTGCCAGACTTTGATTTCCTCCAGCACAAAGTGAGGAAGTCAGACTAGATGATCTTCTCTTCCAGTCAGAATCCTGGTATCTCTCCCTCGCTTCCCTAATGACAATTGCCGGTGTAATATTTACGGAGCACCCACCCGATACGTGTTCTATTGATCACAACACACTGCAGCGCAGGGGGCTTTCTCCCACTTCACAAATGCAAGAGTTAGAGGCAAAGAGATTAAGTAACTCACTCAAGTTCACAGAGTCGGTAAGGGACAGAATTGGGATTCAAATTCAGATCTGTCTGCCCCTGCAGTCCCTTCCACAGTGGCATGCTGCCTTGAGCTTAGGATGAGCAATGAAAAGTTGGGGGTGGGGGCACGGTAATGAAGGAGCTTCATAAATCCTCACTTGACCACTCTTCACCCCATCTTGCTGAGGAGTTTCACCTGCCTCTCCCCCTCTGACTCGATCACTTCTAGGAGCAGAATGCTCCTCCCTCGTCACACAGCTCAATTTGGGGACAGTTTTAATCATTGAACTGGGTTCTTCCTAAAAATCTCTCTTATCTTCTCCTTGCAGGTCTTGGTTCTGTTATCCGGGGCCTCCTGTTTGTGATATGCTCTCCCTGCGATTGGACAGGACTTGAGTTTCACAGGGAGTCAGAGTGTGAGATCACAGTAGCTATGCCTGGCTTTCTAGACCCTATTTAACCAAGGGCTTGCACCGGGTCTGTCTGCAAACAGGAGGCTCCCATTGGTCTGTCTGTGAGAGGGTTCCTGGCACACAGGATGGTCTAATCTTCTTTAGTTTTTGATTCTCTGCACAGGGGATTGCTAGTTGCGCCAAAGGTTTAAGCACTCTAGCTGAATGGATGGAGACTCATTTTCTTTGGCTCAAATTCCCTTTGAAAGCAAAGCACGCCCAGAGGCCTAGCAGTGTTCCCCATCATGATGTCTTTTATTGCTACGTGACACTGAGGTTACTTAGGCACCAGGGCAGCCCACAGCTTCCTGTGCAGCTTTCTTGCTAGCCTTGGTTTCCTGCGTTGGCTCCTGTGTGTTTCTTGTGCATTTGGGTTTGTTCTGCCATCCCGTGGGGCAGAATGCTGGCCACTGGGGTGCTTCCTGGGCCCGGCTGACCCACGAGAAAGCAGTGGCTCGAATAACCCTGAGGACGAAGGCTCAGCCCCACTGTTCAGCATCTCCCTCCTCCAAGTGCGATGGTGAGGGAGGGACACAGCTCCTCATGCTCTCCTCCAGCTAAAATTTGCAAGGTGCATTTTCATTGGCAAAACTTCATTAAATTTCTGTTAAAATTTAAAAGTAGGGCCTGCTTAAGAAAACAGGGTGTTTATAATTTTCAAAAAGATTCACTTATTTAAGTTTGCAAGTGCGCTCACAGTGTAGAAGGTGCTTCAACTGTCTTAACTCTTCTCCTTTCACGGCCCATGGGTCAGCGGGTTGGCTGGTAGCGGGGGCCCAGAGCAGACCCTCCTATGCCTCCTTCTTCATCCCCTTCCCGCCCTTCCCTCTCTCCTCCAAGCTGTTGAATCTTGAATATGTTTTTACAAGTCGCATTTCATCCTGTATCTTCTGTTCCTCACTATGTAGCACCTGTAAGTCAAGAAAACCTCCCATAATAGTGACCTCATAGCATAACCAAGATACACTGTTGCTTTAGGAATCTTGTCTTTGAAGGTTCTGAGGATGAACATGGGGAGAGGCGGGCAGATTCCCCTCCTCACACACACACACACTGTTGACCCTTGAACCATGCAGGGGTTAGGGGTGCTGACACCCATGCAATAAAAATTCCATGCATACCTTTTGACTCCCCACAAGCTTAACTGTAGTTGAACCTGGATGTGTTGGGGGATTGGTTCCAAGATCCCTGTGGATGCCAACACCCACGGATGCTCAGTCAAGTGTCTTACATAAAATGGCACACATCAATGCATACAGTCGGCCCTCTGCGTCCACGGATTCCCAACCTTGGATCAAATATAATCTTTTTTATCTGCATTCGTTGAATCCACAGATATGAAACTTGTGGACATGGAGGGCTGACTGTAGTTACTGAAAAAAAATTGCATATAATTGGACTCCCGTGTAGTTCAAATCTGTGTTGCTCAAGGGCCACTATAGTATTCCAGAAACCAGGGTAATATATCAAAACTGGAGGAATGGAGAGTGGGCCAGATGAGGACTGTCAGAGAAAACATGATTTCTGTTTAGGAACCAGAGCCAGGCCGTGGAAGGACAGGGCATGGTGTTCTTTGCATCTGACTGAGGTGGGGCCGTGCCTTCTTCAGGAAACCTAGCGTATACCTGGCCTCATACGAGGTTCTGGCTATGGCAGAAACAACCCCTGCCCTCTTTCAACTCAGTCATGTCCATTGTCTTTGGCTTCTGTTCAAAGCTCAGTAATAAGTACCTCCAAATGCATTCTTCTCACACCCCTAGAGTCTTCACTTTTTTACTTCATGTAAAGGGCAGGTGCTTCTTTCACTGGATCCCTCATTTTGGCTTATCTTAGCTCAGTAAATCTCTTCTTCCTACTATTGCCTTTTTCTTTAGGAATCCACCTGTGCCCTTGAGACACACCAATTTCCAACCATGAATCACCTATCCTCTCTCTGCCCGGCACATTTGCCCCTCCTTTCCCTGGGCCCTGGGTTTTATTTCGGATCTTAAACAAGTGCAATTCCCTTCTAGCTTGACCTTACACCATTGTCTCGGCTGCATTTCATCCTGTCTTCTCATCTTTAACTCGCTGTCTTCTGGAATTCGCCTCACTACAGAAGCCCGCTCCCTTTCTTTTATGTAGCTTAGGCTCCATTTATATTTGATAAAGAATTTTTTAACTAAAGAAAAAGCATCCAAAATTCACCACAAGAAATAGCAGATTAACATTTCTCCTTCAAGTCTTTCCTGTGTATGCTGTTCATACAGTTTTGTATCATTTTTCTCCTAATGTCATCTTGAAATCTCTTTGTTGGACATCAACAAAATCTCATTATCACTTAATCTTCTGACCTTTTTCTTTTTCCATTTTCTAGAACCTCTAAGATATACTATGCCTTAAGGTACTTATTTATATACATGTAAGATATACTCTTTACATGAAGATTAGTACCATACATAGTATATGTACTGATGTAATATATATAGTATATATGCATGCATGTATGGATATTCCCTTTCTTTAACTGTAGAATTTTCTTCTTTATGTGTGATGTTACAGGTAAAAAGAAACACAATTCAGTTAAGAAATAAGTCCTTAAGTACAAATGCATTTTGTACTTATATATTCTATATTACCATCTCTTGTATATTTTTAAAGCTGCTTAAGATGATTTTCCTAAATCTTAGTCTCTGGTGCCAGTTGTACAGCTGTGAAGATGTCCCTGCAAGATGCTCCACTCGGTGTCACTGTGAGGTGATGCTGTGTAACTTTGGACGAGTCCCTGTCTCTCTCCGGGGATGCCGACTACGTGAGGTGGGGGATGCCAGGAGGCTGACGCTGGCCTTGGTGTTCGGAGGTCGGGACAATATCCACAAGGAAGAAAGCAAGCAAGTGCAGGAAGAATCCAACAAAACTGGGCTTAAAGGCATAAAATAACTTGTTCAGTGTCTAACTGGGACTCAGAGTCAGGTCTCCATGCCTCCAGACCTTCTGAGGAGACTCCTCCTCATTGCCAGCTGAGTGGCAGTCAGAGGACAAGTTTCCCCGAATGCTGGGGCTCTGAGAGGAGGCAAACTTGACGGAGGAGGTGCAGGTAGGGGACGAGTCCTGAAGGGTGGGATTTTGATCAGCAAACTGAAGGACAGCCCCAGAGGTGACGGCCTGGCATCAACAGGAAGGGAGCGATGCCTTGGTTTGGTGATTGAAAAGGAACTCATAGATAACTGGACTGTCTTGGACACAAATTGGTACTCCTTGAGTGCTTCATGAACAAAAGAGCAAATGCATGAATGAAGTGGTAGATGGCAAGGCGGTACTATGTTAACCTTGAACTTAGGCCAAAACAGCCAGCAAATTCTCACAACAAGGTCAGATGAGTGCAGCAGGGAAGTGATGCAGACTTCCCATGTCCCGGGAAATGCTCTGAGCCTTGGCTCCCGTCATGCTGCTGATCAATGCTTGTCCTTCCCCAGTGATGCATCCGTTCCGTGGTCAGGAACCGGACTTTCCCCGACCATGAATGCAGCTGTCACACAATGATATCAAACCCTTCCTCATGACGATGAAAATGAATCATGGGCAATGGGCAGAGCTCGGCTAGGGGACGACCCCTCTTCTCTTTCTAAGTAGCCAGTGGGATTAATCTCAGTGACGAGCCAAGCCCACTGGGCGGCCACTCAACCATTCCTTAGGGGCACAGGCATTTGCCAGAGGCTGGTATGTGATCTGGGGATAGAGACACGAGCTGCAAAAAGTGCTTAAAGTGGGCCCAGTCCAAGTCAGCACTCCGGAAAGGCACAGGCCTCAGTGAATGCAGAGCAGTCCCCTTCTTCCTGAGGACGTTAATGACGCCTGCAGCACTGCCAGTGTGCTGCAGTTCTTCCTCAGGATCACTGTTACGTATAGGTCATGGGAGCCAGATGGCTCATGCCAGATGGATTCCACGGGAGAAAACCGTGATCGCAGCACCTGGGCCATCCAGAAGAGTGAGTGGAAAGGGGCCCAGTGTGTGAGACTTAAAGTGCCAGTGGAGTTGGCATAGGGCTTCTGCTCTCCTTCCGGGCCATCAAGTTGAACCTGCAGCTGAGCCATAACCAGATATGCCACCCTTTCAAGGCAAGCAGCACCTGGCCTGGGCAGTCCTCTTTGGTTCTTCTCCCTTTTCTTATTTAGGTTTTCTACTGTGTGAGGAGCAGGAAGGAAAGTGAGGGGGTATCTACGAGAAACTTGATCCTCAAGGGGAGAAGGACCCTGAGAGCATGGGGGCAGGGGGGGTCCCCCCCGGCAGGCTGGGTGGGCAGGCTATGGTCTGTGTGAGTGAGAGAGGAGCTTGGGCTCTGCAGATGCCAGAGAAGGGTGCACGCTGGAGGGGCGATGCTCACATTAACTGTCCTCATTCTCCCCATGTAGCAGCTTCATTTTTAGAGAAAAACCTTGAAAATTTTAGCCTGGCAGTAAATGAGTGAGTACTTGCTCTTTTTCAGGGAAATGTAGGGGGTGGTTACAGACCTTTATTTACTACCCCCACGTGAGCCTATTCCACAGGCTTCCCTCTGTGTCTCCTGTGCCCCCCGGGCTCCGCTGGTGGGGGTCGGGGCTGGGGGGATGGGGGCCCAGCTGGCTGCTCGGCTGCAGGCTCCTCCAAATGCAGCGTTGTCTCTGCTCTGTTTCACCCATCAACGCTCCCCCATCTGCTTTTAATTTAATTTTAATTTTTTTACGATTATGAAATGTTTTAAATATACAAAAGATATTGAGACACCCAGGTACCTACCGCTCAGATTTAACACATGCTAACGTCTTGCCACATGTGCTTCAGACTCCTCGCTATTGTTCCAACATTGGTTTGCACCTTTCACTTCCGATGTCTCTCATTGTGTGCACTTTTCTGTTTTGTGCTTGTGATTAAAAAAATGAAAAACCAAAACCAAAACCCATTACTATTAGGTTTCCGGAGGAAAGAGAAACAAAGACACCTTCTTAGTTTGCCATCTTGAAATAGTAATCTAGCCATACTTTTACTGTAATATTTAAAAACTGTTGGTTCAGGCTGGCATCTACTAATTCACTTTAAATATTAACTTCACTGCCTATAGAGTAAACAAATTTACCAAAAATACTGATGTTTTTCTTCTTCCTTTAAGCCATTCAGCCAATTATGTTAAGTTCCTAATATGTGCTGAGCATTTAAAAACAATCTTTGGGGAAAATACAAAAGAAGAAAAAGTATGGTCCCTGTCAAAACGCTAGGGAAACAGAAAGGCACGAGGACCTTTGAAGATTAGGCTTGCAGTTTCCACCTGAACGGTGCTTTGCACCCGGGGGACTGCCTTCCTGGAGGTGTCCATCTCATCTCCGGAATGGCGAGGCCAGAGCAGGGGCCATCTGCGAGTCCCGTTTTAGAGGGAGAAGACACGAGGGGTGGCCACGGGTGCGGGAGAAAGGCCTGCGTGATGCGACAGGACTTGTGCTGGGGTATGCCGTGTAGCCGGGTGACAGAGTCAGGTGTCGTGGGGTAGATCGGACCTGCCGGAACCCGGGGTTGACCGTAACCAATGCGTGTATAAATCTCACACTAAGACACGCGGGGGGAAGAAATCCGGCGGCCACAGGTCTCCTCCATCATCGCCCATCTTGGGGAGAAAGACCTCGTGGGTTGCCCAGCCGGGGGTTTTATTAGAGGCATTAAGACACATTTACATTGGATTGATTATTCATGGGATTAAGCAGAACAGGGGTAGGATTACTCATAGCAAAGCATTGGGATGTTGATTCACGTCTGGTGGCAGACACGACCAGGTGAAAGCAATATTCAAGGATCAGCAAGCCAGAATTTTTTAAGATACACCTTTGCCAAATTCCTATTAGAGAATTCCCATCCCACAGACATGATCCACACTTGCTCACACAGGAATCACACGGAGCTGTGCTCAAAACGTGTAAATTCTCAGG
>PVJI01007761.1:0-33935 GCA_004026765.1 Micronycteris hirsuta | reverse complement strand
TCAGGAGGGGGCTCTCCCAGCTTCTCGGTTTGTGAATTGCCTCAAAGTGGATGTCTTTCTTTAGCATGAACAGAGATTAGACTGAGTTTCTGAGAGCAAGTGAACTTTACAGGATTACTAATAGAAAATGATTTGAACTAAAATCAGGTGATTATTTTTTTCTTCCTCTCCCAATTAATAAATCTTTTTATTAAAAAAATAAGCAAAGGCCATATTTTTATGGCACGGGTCATTTCACCACACACGTACCAGCGAATCCCACTGAGAGCCAACTGGATGTTTATGGGCTAAAGATATGGCATCTTAGGGGTGGAACAGAGTCCCAGGATTTGGAGATTTCTGTGGATTCTCTTCTACTAAAGTATCTTTTCTGTGAAACAGGGCTTTATTTCTGATTATAAAGGAATACAAAAGCAATACATTTTCATTGTAAAAGGTTTAGACAATACAAAACACAGTAAAAAGGAAAGTAACCATTATCCCTAGTCAAGGACTTCTACTTCTAGTAATGATGGATGAGGTCATTTGGATGGATACTATCTATGGACATATTCAAAAGCCAGACAAGTATGAAGTCCTCCTGAAGCCATGGAAGAATTAACAAGGGAGTGCAGAATTATCCATGCAGGGTTCAAGGAGAAGACAGAAGTCTAGAGGGGACATTGCCATGTGGGACTGTTTTCTTTTGGAGGCACTGACAAATCCGGGAACAGTACATGAGAGCTAAAGAAAGCCTTTGGCAGCTTTGCTGAACTAGAGGAACTAAAATCAGAGTCAGGACTTGCTAATGTTGAGCAAGTGAGGCCTGTGGCCCAACACCCAGACCAACTGTCCCAGGATGTTCCCCCACTGCATGGGTGCAGACGTCGGAGTCACTGAGAAAGACAGGACTCACACAGCACTGGCAGCAGCGCTTTATTCACACGGGTGAGAAAGAGAGCGAGACCAGCTTCAGGAGTGAGCCTGCCCAGTGGGTGATTCTGCAGGGGAGAGACCCTGTTCCCTCCCTTCCCTGAACAGATGCAGCGGTGGGGTTCACCAGGTGCCATGTGACACACACATGTGGGACCTGGAACGGGGAGATATTCTTCAGCAGGGCACTATGCCCAGCACAGACTGGAAGGCTCCTTGTCTCCCTGCAAGGAAACATCCCAGGCCCAAGGCCACTCCTGCGACTGTGTGGGGCTTGAAGGTGGCTTTCATGAGACTGGCTTCCTCAAGACGGAAGGCAGGAGACCCAATGAGTCACCTCCAGTCAGCTCCGGGCCTTGGCTAGCTACACCCTAGCAGCAAGGGTCATTCAGAAGTAATCGAGCCCTTGGTCTCAAGTCATTTCAGTGGCCCAGTTGTGACAAAAAAGATTGGACAAACATGATTAATAAAACTAATATATATATATATATACACACACACACACACATATATATATATAATTACATCTAACAACTGCAGATTATATGTTCATTTTAAGCTCACATGGAGCATTTACAAACTAAAAAGGAACTTAAAAAATAAAACTATATTTTTTAAAAGTTATATTGTTGACAGGCTTCATGATGTATTTTTAAAGATAAAGGTATATTAAGCAGTCAGGGGGTGGCATAGAGTAGATCTTAAAGTTACTCAAAGTCTCTCTCCCCCTCTTGTGAGGATGATTCATGCCACTGCATTTGCTGGAGCGACCGGTCACCGCTGTTCTGCCCTTTCTCACTTAGGCCGCCAGACTTACGGGAACTCAGGAAGAGCACCCGGACTACAGACGCTCCTGGCTCCCTCTGGGAATCTCAGGCCAAGTTGCGGGACCTCAGCTGGTGTTGGAGGTTGGGGGCTATTGGGGGCGTAAGGACAAGTTGGGTTGAAGGAGACCCTCCTGCCTCAGTTGTTGAACTGTGGGCTGAGCTTAGATTAGACACAAGTGAAGAGGAGAATGGACAGGAAGGTGGCCCTGGTGTTTTGGGTTGAATCAAATTGAATTTCTTGAAAATAAATGTTTTTATTGGAATAATATATGCATATAAATAAAGAATTAAAGTGTTTAAAAGGTTTATAAACCAAGAAACCATAATACCCTGTTTTATCTATTTTTGTTCCTAAATTCTTTTTCTTGGAGGCAATAACTTTGACCTCCTTAAGCTATTTTTATTGGTGGCTGTAAATAATATTCTTATACTGCAATATGCAAATTTTTAGTTTTAGGAATTATATTTTGACTTTGGGCTATATTAATGAGGATTTAGCTTAGTCATAATTTCATCCCCTCCTTTCCCATATCTTCCTCATGCCTGCAATTCTAAGATCATCTTTTTTCTCTCCTATTCTTCACATGTGCTTCATATTAACGTATTTTCCTATTGTCCCATCAATTATGGACAACGTTTCTTAACTCTTCCCTTCATAAACATGGTGGTAGATATGGTACTACAGCCGCCTCCCCCTCTCCCTCCCAGCTTCTGCCATCTGTACTTTACATTTTTACAAGACTGAGGTTGATTTCATTTACATTCTATTCCAGAAACATAATAAAAACAGTGTTTAGATTATTGTAATTATATAAATATTATTTACACTGCAACCAGGTACTATGATAATACTACCTTTTTTTATACTGCTTTTTAAAAAAAGATTTTATTTGTTTATTTTTAGAGAGAGGGGAAGGGTAGGAGAAAGAGAGGGAAACACCAATGCGTGGTTGCCTCTGGCACGCCCCCTACTGGGAACTTGGCCTGCAACCCAGGCATGTGCCCTGACTGGGAATCGAACTGGCAACCCTTTGGTTTACAGACCAGCACTCAATTCACTGAGCTACACCAACCACGGCTATTCTGCTTTTTTTCTACATTTCCAATCGCCTCTTACTTTTTTTTGTACCATTACCTTTTCTTATATTTTCATTTTCATTTTTTCTGCCCTCTCCACCCAATTACATTTTATAATGATTTCATTTTCCCCTCAGATCTCTCCCCTGGGGGCTTCTGTTCTGGTTCATGGTCTGAATTGTTTGATTCCTAGGTCTGGGGTTTCTTGTCGCAGATCTTTAGGGTTGTTTCACTGGTTTCTATTTCCCATGTCTCCCTTTTGTTAGCATTTCCTCTCTCTTTTTCCTGTAGCATAACCTCAAGTGAAATTCCTAAAGAATGGTTTGTGGATGGAGACATTCTGTATCCTTTCATGTTGGAACATGACTTTATCTGCTCTTCATATTCAATCATGAATATGGTTTAGTTGAAAATCACATTGCCTCAAATATCTGAAACTATTTTATAATTGTTTTCTAGTCTCTATTGGTATTGGTGAGCATTCAGATATTAGTCTGATCCTCATTTTTGGTGAAGAAAGTGTCTTATTTTTTCTTTAGGCTTTTGAATATTCTTTTTACCCTTGGTCTTCTAGGATAATGAAGTGTGAGGTGTGGTTTTAATAAAAATTTAAGACCCTTTCAAGATTGATTAGTGTGCTAGTCAGCTCTGGAAAATATACTTACATACTTTTTTGATAATCTCTGCTCCTCTGTTCTCTTTGGCAAAATTTTATTAACCAAATGTCAGACTTCATGGATGTCTAATATATTCTCTGATAGTTTTATTTCCTAGTTTTAAAAAAATCCTGATTTAAAAATAGTACTTGACTTCTAACAGAAGTTTTCTTTAAGAGTTTTAATTTTTGCCCTTATTTTTAAAAAAAATATTCTTACTTACATTTTCATTAACATTATACATCCATATAGAGTAAAACTTAAGTAGAAAAACTAGCTGTTTCTTAAAAGAGGCAGGACCATACAATGGGATAAAGACAGTCTCTTCAGTAAACGGTGTTGGGAAACCTGGACACATACATGCAAAAAGTAAAACTAGGCCACCTTCTTCCACCGTACCTGAGAATAAACTCAAAATGGATCATAGACTCAAATGTAAGACCTGAAACATATACTTCCTAGAAGAAAACATAGGGAGCAAACCCTCTGACATTGCTTTCAGTAATGTATTTTTTACGGATATGTCTCCTTGAGCAAGAGAAACAAACAAACAGCAAACAAACAAATGGAACTACATTAAACTGAAGAGTTACTGCAGGCAAAGGAAACCACCAATGAATGAAGAGGCACCTGCTGATTGGGAGATGCTATGTGCCAATGACAATCCAACAAGGGGGTGCTATCTGAAATATATGAGGAACTCATACAACTTACACAGAAGGACAACCAGATTAAAAAATGGGCAGAGGAACTAAATAAACACTTTTCCAAAGAGGACATACTAATGGCCAATAGACATATGAAAACATGCTTAACATCACTAATTGTCAGAGAAATGCAAGCAAAAACCACAGTGAGATATCACCTCACACCTGTCAGAATGCCTACCGTCAGTAAATCAGCGAACAGCGGGTGCTGGCCAGGATACGGAGAAAAGGGAATCCTCACGCACTGTTAGTGGGAATGCAGATTAGTGCAGCCGCTGTGGAAAACAATATAGAGGTTCCTCAAAAAATTAAAAATAGGACTGGCATATGACTCAGAAATCCCACTTCTGGGTTTTATCCAAAGAAATCCAAAACACTAATTTGAGAAGGTATGTGCACCACTATGCTCATTGCAGCGTTATTTACAATGGCCAAGAAATGGAAGCAACCTAAGTGTCTATCGATAGATGACTGGACAAAGAAGATGTGGTGCATTTACACAGTGGAATACTACTTGGCTGTAAAAAAATAACAAAATCTTACCATTTGTGACAACATGGATTGACCTCAAGGGTATTACGCTAAATGAAATAACTCAGTAAGAAAAAGACAAAACCATATGATTTCACTTATATGTGAAATTTTAAAAACCAAGTAAATGAACAAACAAAACAGAAACAGACTCATAGATACAGAGAACAAACTGATGTTGCCATACGGGAAGGGTGTTTGGAGGCTGGGTGAAAAAGGGGGAGGGATTGAGATATCTAAATTGGCAGTTACAGAAAAGTATGGAATAGAGTCAAATAGTCAATCATACTGTAATAACTATGTATGGTGTCGGAGAGATCACTTTGTAAGTTATATAAATGTCTGATCACTGCTGTACACCTGAAACGAATATAATATAGAATGTGAACTATTTGAAAATTTAAGAAATAACTAGCTGTCTCTTACGCTTCAGGTCCCTTATCTGTTCTCTACCAGGAGGACTACTTTAGTTTTCTATGTTTTTTTAAATTTATTTTTATTGTATTTTTCCTATTACCATTTGTCCCCCTTATACCTCCCCTCCCTGACCCCACAATCACCACACTGTTGTCCATGTTCATGTTTTTTAAATAATAAGCTTGCATTCCTTCTCTTCCTCCTTTTCTTTCTCCCCCTTCTCCTCTTGCTGCTCCTCCTCTTTTCCTCCTTATCCATCATCTTCCTCAATGCTGTAAGCATTTCTACTGATTTTCCACTTCATATTGAAGGTAAGGTGTTTAGCTCTCTTTTTTCTTCCTCTTCCATCATCAGGCATAGGCTTCCCAGCCCCATTTTCATCTATGGTCACAAAATGCTACACAACAAAACCTCAGCAGGATAAAGCAAACCATTTATTTCTCTTGATCGCAAGGCTTAGGTGATCTAGGGCAAGCAGCTCTCTGTTCTACGGATTTAGCTCCCTCGTGTGTCTGGTGTTGACTGGATTGGCTAATCTGCACTGGACGTCCCCGGGGCGACTTGGGCACACCGGCAGTCAGCCTCTCCCTGACGTGGCTCTCATCACCATGAGGGCCACCGTGGGCGCATGCTAATGGAGATGGCAGAGGCACCAGAGAGAAAGCCCACATGAACCTCTGCTAACATCCTACCAGCTGAAACAGACCATACGGCTGCTCCCAAGATCAAGAGGCAGCTTAGGTTGTTTTGCCCGCAGTGGGGTTACATGGGAACCATGAAGTTACAGAGCGGAGGGCATTGGTGCAGGAAGAGATGAGAAACTGGACATTACTCCAAGCCTTCCTCTGTACGTGTGCATGGGTAAAACTGACATCCTAGTTTTGTTTACATCAATATTGTGTTTCTATTGTATAACATTTGTCTTTCTCTGTTGTTAATAAATGTATTTTCTTATAACTTTTTTCTTTTTACTTGTTCAATTTCAAACTTTTCTAATATTCTAATCTTACTCCTAGGATATTGATGCTGCATCAGGAATTCTAGCATGTTCATTTTTGTGAATAAATCTTTCCTGAAGCATCTGATCTGCTCCAGTCTGGGCTGATTGCCCCCCATACCGATGTACTAATGCAAAGCCACCCCTGTCTCTGTGGAGCCTTCTTCTCTTGTGTGAATTTAACCCACTGCTTGCTGTATCCACATCTTCCTATTTCTTCATGTACCCCTTGCTGCAGGGGCACGTGTTCTCCAATAGCTTTCTGAGAAAGCATACATGGGAGACGTAGCTTTTGAGACCTTGAATCTATGAGAGGGCTTTATCCTACCACCCACCTTGACTGATGGTTTGGAAATCTGGAAGTCTATGGTCTTTGTAAAACTCCTCAGGCCAGTATTTCCCAACGTGTATTATTTTGTTTGAAAATATTAATGTGTAATTTATTTTGAAAAAAAAGTATTTTGAAGACAGGGCAGGTTGATAAACATGGCATTAAAGGAGCTAAACTGCTTTCTTTCTGAAGAACTTCTCAGAGTTTTTAATGTGCTAATGCATATTGTGACTCTCCAAGGAGATATGAGATGCTGTGTTTTTTAAGCCTTATTTCATCATTGGAACTGTTCTGGTTGCATCGTAAGGGAATAATGTGTCGCAGAACAGACATTTGGCAATGGTGTAAAAGAATTCTGAGCTTGAGAGCCCCAGTGTAGGATTTTTTCCTTCCAGCCACACCCATTCCGACCCCGCCCAAGACACCAGGCTTTAAATCCTCTGCCCAGAGCTGCTGGTGATTTTCAGAATGGAAATGTGTGCAGGTAGGAGGAGATAGCAAACCAAGGAGGTATGTGTCCATCAGAGAGATCATAATGGAAGAATTGTGCTTTTTAAAAAATGTATATAGTGATATATCCAAAACATTAGCTAAAGTCCTTTCTGCAGTTTATGGTATGGAAGCCATTGCTCAGTCAATTTTCCTCTTCATTTTGAGGATGACAGTGG
Organism: Micronycteris hirsuta; assembly: GCA_004026765.1. NCBI lineage: Eukaryota > Metazoa > Chordata > Mammalia > Chiroptera > Phyllostomidae > Micronycteris > Micronycteris hirsuta. Next base: position 26,812 of record PVJI01007761.1, on the reverse strand, counting down.
ATACATTTAAAAATACATCTGTCAAAATTTCTCAGGGGGACATCCTCTTCCCATTCTCAGGCCGTGTGGTCCTGGGGAAACTGACCCTGTCCTCTTTCCAGAATGGTCACATGGCCCAATCCCGGTGAGAGTCAGCTATGAAAATTTTGCAGGAACCTGCAAGAAAGCAGATGCGGTTGTTATTGTTTTTTGCTTGGATTGCCAGCTGTTTGGACAGCGCAGACTCAGGGCTGCAGAGCCTTTTTACCACCTCACTGGAGACGCTGCCTGGCAGTACAGCTGACTCAAGGGAAAGCAGAGCCCAAAGCAGCAGCTCAGTGATTCCTGGAGCCCTTCTACGAACCCCCAGACCCTTGCCTGGTCCATGAGTTCCATCTTTGCACATTCCAGCTGTGGAGGTAATGCCTCATTTTCAGGTTTCAGCTAACTTGAGTTTCTACTATTTCCAGTGACAATAATCCAGACTAATAGACCTACTTTGCCTCCCTTAGTGTCATAGGCTGTTAGGATCACATGGAAATGCACGTACAAGTGCTTATTATATCATTAGAACTCACTCAGTGTTAGTTTCCATTTACACACTACTTTTTCCCCAGAAGAAAGTGTTCTAGAACTTGATAGCCTATTGAGACCAACTAAGGGGAAAGCGAGAAGTCAGAAAGTCAGGTAACCTGTACTCCAGCACAACCTACATTTGACATTGGGAATGAAAACTCGACACTGAGATGAAAAGTAGCTGAGTGGGTGTCTGGGTGTTGAGCGTGGGAGCCCAGCTCCAAACAGTGAACATACAGGTGTGGGGGTAGGCTCACAGATGTGCAGATCGTGTTATTTTTATACGAACAACTATAAAGCTGCTTCTGCCCCACCCTGCACATCTGTTCTACACACTGTTTTGAGGAAACATGGTCCACATATGGATCTTGGCCACTTCTCTGAGGTTTGCCTAAGGAAGAAAGCAGCAGAAAGTCTCCATCAGAGAAAGGTCATTGTTTGGTGGTGCACACTGGCCATACGCCTGGGCTCGTCTGTCCCCTGACCTGCTCGGTGCTCTCCTCTGTGTCTCCCACATGGGCCAGTTTGTGGGTTTTCAGTAGAAGCTCCTTGGATCCATTTAGCATATTAAGGAAGTCAAAGAACCTTCACAGTGAAGGCAAGGGCTGGCTTGTCAGACATCCTGTTATAGACCCTGGCTTTTTTTTTTTTTTTTTTTTTTTTGCCTTGAGTGATGGTTCTCCTTTGGGGTGAAGAAGCACCATCCTGTTTTAAGGCTCATGTCATATCTCCACTTGACAGTGCTGGTCCAGAGTGACCACCCTCCCTAGCTCCATGTGTTTGCGTCTCTTCCATTCATCAAAGCCCAGTTCGCGCCTATTTACCATTAAGCCTTGCATGACCCCCAGAAGCCAGAATTGATCCTACTTTCCTCTGAAATTCCGTAAGACTTATCTGTTATCTTATTGACCTCTACCTTGTAGATTATCATTATTTCCATCCATATCTCCCTATCACATAGCACATACTCCTCAGAGGCAAGAGCCATCCCTGATTCATGTCCCAGTTTCAGTGCTGCCTGGTGATTAAGGGCATCTATTTCTGTGTTAGACAGACAGACCCCGGCTCAGTATTGACTCGATTTTTTGCTGGTTGTGTGATGTTAGCTAAGTACTGAGCCTCTCTGGACCTTGGTGTTCACATTATAAAGTACAAACAATAACAGTGTTTGTTTTATAGGGTTGTAGTGAGAGTTAGATGGGATGATTTAACTGAGCAATTAACATGGTACCTGTCACAGGACAACTTAAAAGAAAATGGGAGTAATTATTATTATGATCTATCCCTTGTATCAGTCAGGGCTCTCCAGAGAAACAGAGTCACAGAATCAATAGGTTATATATCCTATTGTGTGTATACATACATATATAAATTTATATTATTTATAAATACAATATATATGAAAAGAGTGATTTATGTTGAAAAATTGGCTCCTACAACTGTAGGGACTGACAGACTGAAACCATAGGGCAGGCTGGCCAGCTGGACATTCAGGGCAGAGCTGATGTTGCCGTCTTGAGAATTCTTTCATCTTCAGGAAAACGCAAACTTTGCTTCTAAGGCTTTCGCCTAACTGGTGGGGGTCCACCCATAGCAGAGAGGGTAACCTGCTGTGCTTGAAGTCTACTGATTTAAATGTTAATCACATCTTTAAAAAGATACAGTCACAGCATCATCCAGATTGGTGGTTGACCAAACCACTGTGTACCATAGCCTTGCCAAGTAGGCCATAAAATTAACCATCACACTCAGAGCAGAATGCACTTTATATTTTTGAAAAATGTTAATGATGATATGTTATTCTTACACCTCAGATCCTTGGATCAGAGAATTAAGTTTATCAACTTGTTTCTCCCCAGGCCTCAGGCAACCTATGCAGGGGTCAATCAACAAACACTGCATTTATTGAATGACTACAATGTACCACCAACTACTCAAAGTGATGGCAACAAAGAGGTGAAGAAGGCAGAGCCTTTGAGCTTACATTCTGGTAGATAGAGGCAGACAGAAAACATGTGAAGCAAATAGGACACTTTCATATTCTGATAAGGACTCTGAGGGATAAAAAAACAGTGTAATAGAGTTAGGAGACAATTCAGTACGTGGTCATTCAAGATAGGTCTCTCTTAGGAGGTCCTTTGAGTTGAGCCCTGAGTGCAGGCCAAGAGGCAACAGGGTGCTAGGACACGGAGCCCACAGAGTGCTGGGGTGGGTAGGGCAGATGGGCCATGACGTTCAAGAGACCAGAGGGCTCCCAGCACTCCTGCTGCCCAAGTGCTTTCCCAGGGCCACATGCTGATGCTGCAGATGCTTCTAGAGCTGTGGGAAAACTCAAACACCACCCCCACACATCAACATACACTCTCCTGCTCTCTGCTTATTCCTCCATGTTTACTTCTCAGTATAAATGATTCCATTAGAGGGAATGAGCCAAAGGTAGACACACATATGCCACCCCAGGGAAAGGCAGGCTGTCTTCTTGAGCAAAGCCCAAACTACCAGCTTGTTTGCTCATCATTACTAAGCTCATCCTTTGCACATAATACAGGAAACTACAGAAAAGACCTTGATAAACCACCCACCCACCTCCACAACCCAGGCTCCTTTCCAATGAGGTGGGAATTGCAGGCTGTGTCACTAGACTATTTGCAAACATGCCTTCAGTCTGGAACATGGAGACCATTGTCCTGGTGTGTGTGTGAGCACACATGTGTGAGCATATGTGTGTGTGTGCATGTATGGGTGAGTATACATGCGTACGTGAATGTGTACATGTGCAGGAGAGTGTGTGTGAGTATTCCTGTGTGTGATTGCATGTTTGTGAGCATGTTTAAATGTGTGTGCATGCAATGTGTTGGGCTAGAGGAGGTAGTAGAGAAAGGATACTGGCTGTTCTGGTCTGTAGTTAGGCTGCTCTAATTACAGCCTAATCTATTTTTCCCTTAATCTTTAATCCTCTGTGCCAGGCACCATGCTGAGTGCTCAATCAAGTCATTGGACAGACAGCTCTACTGGAGGGCAAAACCAGGCAGAGACACAGGGGCAGGAAGGCCTGGAGTCTGTGTGGGGGACTGAGATGATGGTGAGCCTGGCATGGAGTATATTTGAAGGAGAACTGTGAGCAACATAGTGGAAATGTACTGGCACCAGATTATGGAGCCCCTTGGATTCCAGCGTAAAGTGTGAAGATCTTAGGAACCAGTAAAGAAGAGCCACTCCTCTCAAGGGTATATGGGAAGGGAGGAAAGCTCTGCCTTAGGAAGACACCAGCCTGAGGGATGAGTGGGTTGTAGAACGGCAAACAGAGAAGAGGATACCAGGCAGAAAGCAATGGCACTAAATCCAATCAGAGGCTATGACGTTGAACTGATACTGGGGCTCCAGGGATGGAGAGACTACCAATGCTACCCGATAAGAGTTTGCAGCCATGGGCAAGGGAGAGAGAGCCACAGGAGAAGTTCAAGGGGGATCCAAGCTCTCCGTCCTGGATAACTGGGTAGAGTGGCTAAACAAGAGCACCTATGTGTTCTACTAACAGATGGCAAAAGATTTAGTCTTCTCTCACTCTGGAGATATGCGATTAGTTTTGAGGGCCTCTTCCTTTTTCCTCACTGGGGAAAGATGTCTTGTGTCTTGTCCCCTCTCCAGTGAGAAGAAGGGCATTCTCCTTAAGACTGTCTCCGTGTTAAGCAGCATTCCATCAATCCTTCAGTTTGTCTAAGATACAGGAGCCCAACATTCCATGGGATGTCTCTGGATCTGGAAATCCCTAGAAGGGAAGTACTCCTCCCCATCCCCATGCCCCCTTTTTTCAGTGGTACAGTTAGATAGCAGCTGGATCCTGTGTTGGGATGTGTAGCTGATGATCTGTTATTATATGTCCCATGCATCTCTAACTGCACTAATGAACTGCAAGTCTGGAGGAGGAACAGTTAAGATTTACAGCTTTTACTTGGGAAACCCCTTCCTGTCAAGGGAGAGATTAACTGGGCCAGCAGGATTCTCCACTCAGGGGCTGCTGATAGCAAGTAACAAGGACCATGAAAGCCTTGGGTGATTAGCACTGAGCACTATCTCGGGTGCCTTCCTCACCATTGTTTATTTTAGATTGTGGCCATCCAGGGAGCTTGCTCGGTGTGTGTCAGATATACTTAATAGGGAGGTGGTCTGGGAATACAACGCACAAGATTATTATGGGGTGAGAAGGCCTGGACTCGCTCACAGGCTTGACTGCTGAGTAATCGGTTATCTAGGGAGAGCTCCTGGAGCCTTCTCCGACACACCTCAGTCTCTGGGACTCCCTTTTCCTTAATGCTCCACCCTTAACCCTCTGCTAGTTCCTTCCTTAATTGTTCCTTTGTCCCAGGTCAGTGCTGACCACTTGAATGATTTACCTTAAAGTTCAAGTTTGGATCCTTTTCTTCTCTAAGGCACTTATTATCTCCCCGTTTCCTGTTCTCCTAGGTCTCTGTCTAGCTTTCTTCTTTCCATTCACTTTTAATTTCTCATTAAATTAATTAAGATCTTTCATTCACTTTTATTCACTAAGACACATAATGATTGAGGCTTTTTTCTCAGACTGCCACTATTTTTGTTTACCTTATGTTATTCCTTACACTTTCTTTCCTATTTGTTCTGTTCTTATAACTTTTGTTAAACCCTCTCTTCATCATTTTCTTCCCAATTATCTTTTGACTGAAAAAAAAAAATCAATGTAGAAGGTGTCCACCTAGTACAAGAGAATCTATACTAGATGACTAGATTATTTCCAAAAACAGTAAAACTCCTTGTCAGGGGTGAAGACCTTTGATAGGATCCAAACCATAACACCGCAGGGGTTAGTACAGCCCACTGGAAACAGGGCTTATTGAACCAATACTTTGGATTTGTTTCTTTTCTTTTCTTTCTTTCTTTTTTTTTTTTTTTTTGACTAGTCAGAAATGAAGCAATTCCAAAGGCTGAAAGATTCAAAATGAGGACTGGAGGAAGAGAAGGCATATCATTGGGATTCTCTTGTTGCCATTAGCTCTGTCACAGAGCCAAAGGGTTTTCGATAGTTCTCTAGGGGATTGTTTATCAAAATCACAAAACTGGTTTGGACAGAAAACTCTTCTCCGGATTGGCTTGTGTCCGCTGTTTGAGGATTAGTGCTCATAGCTCCTTCTGTCAGCAACACCCCCAAACACAGGGGGAAACTCTAATAGCCCTGGCCTCCTTTGTAATAATCCAGTTTGGATCAATTGAGCATATCATCATTCAAAGCGTTCTTTAACCTCTTCATCCTTGACTCAGATGGGCTCCTAGGATAATGCGTTCCATGCGGTGTGAGGTGGTGGAGTCCACCCTCACGTATTCAGAGGGAGTTCCAGCTTAAGCTACTGCAATCAGGCCTGTGTTTTCGGTGCCCACATGCCCTGCAGAGACACTTGCCCAAGTGCCCTCTGCACAGGGTGCTTCCCTCCAGCACCCTTTATTACAAAGGGGCGCTGGCCCAGGCAGGGGGCAGGGAGCCTCCTTTCCTCAGGCCGCTGTGAGGCAGAGCTGAGCCCTGCAGCTCAGTTTCTGCCATTGCCTCCACAGGGCTGCGCAGCCCACTGCACACGTCTGCCTTCACGAGGGGCCGTGCGACTTGCATCAAAGCCTCTTGTTTCAGTCCCTGCTCTGCTTATTGGCCAAAGGAACTTAGATGAGCCATCAGATCTTTCTCAGCCTCCATATCTCATCTGTAAAATGGGTATCATAGCTGCTCAAATGACTTCTCAGGACATTGGTGAGGCAAGAAGAGGTGAGAGAGTGCTTTGAAAACTGGGGCGCCCCACATAAAAACGCTCTTAGTACAGGCAGTTCCCAGCTTGTGACCTGCAGTTTTCAACTTACCAGTAGTACCAAAGTGATAGGATTCAGTAGAAACCATACTTTGAATTTCAAATTTTGATCTTTTCCCTGGCTAGGGCTATGTGCTCCATACAACCATTCTGTTTTTTACTCTCAGTGCAGTATTCAACAAATTGGGAGACTTCATTATAAAATAGGCTTTGTATTAGGTGACTTTGCCCAACTGCAGGCCACTGGGAGTGTTCTGAATCATGTTTAAGGCAGGCAGGGCTCAGCCGTGATGTTCGTAGTTTCTGTGTATTAAATGCATTTTTGACTGATGGGTTTATTGGGACGTAACCCACAGTGACTTGAAGCGTTTCTGTATTGTTGTCTGTCTTTTGCAAAGGTGGCTGTTGGACCCTCCTCCTGTGGAAGCATGACGTATGAAAAGGTTAAGGCCTTTCATTTTTGTTACCATTTTCACAGTGGGTCTTGGACATGTGGCTGCTCCTGCTTCTCTCTCCCTGGCCACTCCCTGGACTTCCAGTTGTCCTTTGCACACGAGGGACACTCTTGTGTGGCCTGAAATGGTCTGACGAAGCTGGTATTTCAGTCCAGAGTGGGGCATTTCCTAACTCTATCTGAGACACCTTTACTGACCAGCAAAGGTTTGAGGAACATAGCGAAGGTGCACCCTGCAGGCTGGGAAATTCTTAAGTCAGTGAAAAGGGGTCCCAAAATGTCTCATTTCAACAAGAGCACTTAAAGGGGAGCTTAAAAATAAAAGCTGGTAGGGACATGAGATTGAATGGAGATGGGATAACTGTGTGTGAAGAAAAAACTGACACATTGTACAGTTTCTAAATTGGGTGTTAAATTCTTGATAAATGCTTTTTTAAAATGCTTAGTAATTTTAGTTAAAATACTTTTTTTTGAAAGATTTTATTTATTTATTTTCGGACAGAAAGGAAGGGAGGGAGAAAGAGAGGGAGAGAAACATCAACGTGTGGTTGCCTCTCACACGGCCCTCACTGGGGACCTGGCCTGCAACCCAGGCATGTGCCCCGACTGGGAATAAAACCAGTGACCCTTTGACTCGCAGCCTGTGCCCAATCCACTGAGCTACACCAGCCAGGGCAGTTAGAATACTTTTTTATAGTTCACGTGCTGTATGCATACTAGCTCTCCTAGTCCTAACAACCTGTGAGGTTCGTGTTATCGTGTCTCCCATTTTACAGATGAGGAAACTGATGTGCAGAGAGGTGAAGTGACTTCCTAAGGTTACCAAGTGGTGAAGTTGGGATTGCTTTTGTCTACTTCCAAAGCCCAAAGATAAGGGTTGGGGTTAATTATCTATGAGGTTTCCAGTTTTATGTTAACACACTCCCCGACCTCTATCATACCTTCTAAACTGTAAGAGAAAGACTAAAGGATGCCCTGACCAATGTGTGCCCATTGGGTGTCATCCCACAAAGTGGAAGGTCACTGGTTCGGTTCCCGGTCAGGGCACATGCCTGGGTTGCAGGTTAGGTCCCTGTCAACTGATCAATGTTTCTCTCTCATATCAATGTTTCTCTCCCTCTCTTTCTCCTTCCATTTCCCTCTCTCTAAAAATAAGTAAATAAATCTGTCTTAGATGCTGGATTATTGATGATTATCCAATAGTTCTTTTCTGTTTTCCTCCCTCCCCCAACCCCCTCCAAAGTTCTTCATCTTTCTGCTCAACGTGTGCTGCATCCTATGGCCCTGGCCCCAAAGTTGTCCAAGTGTTTTCCTTCATCACCACCCTAGGCGTGCAACGGGCCTCTCCTTGCACTGCACTCTTGTGTTGGAAACCCTTTTCACCCCCAGTCACCCCCAGTCTAATTTAGGTTCTCATTTTGATAAAAGACATCCTCAGTAGCTTTCTTCAAAAAAACAAAAAAAGAAACAAAAAAACCTCCCCACAATGCTTTGAGGTATGTTTTTGGATTCTTTGTATATCAGAAAATATCTTTATTTCTCTTTTACACATGACTACTAATAGTTCGGGTGAGTGTAGAATTTTAGGTTGGATATAATTTTCCTTTAGAATTTAGAAGGCACGTCTCGGTTTTCGGCCACTACACCCCACTGCGGGTTAGCTTTTAAGATCCTTTTATTATTTTTGTCTCTTAGTTTGTGTCTTTCTCCATTCGTTGTGTTGGGTGCCTGGTGGATTTTTCTGATCTGAAAGTGTCCTACAGTTCTGAGAAATGTTCTCTATTAGTTTTTTGATAATTTTATCTTGACTACTTCTTATGTTCATCTTTTTTTTTTAGTTCCTTATTAGAGAAATTAAATCTCCAGTCTTTTTCCTCTGATTGTCTATCTCTTTATATGCTTGTTCTATTTTATGACAGGTTGTCTCAACTTGCCCTTCTAACTCTTCCCTAAATTTAAAGACAAATTTGACTCTGAGATTTTAAATTTTCATATTTTCTTGTTCTCTGGTTATTCCTCTTGTTTTCTTCATATACCCTCTTAATCTTGTTTCACAGAGGCAGTCTTACTTCTGTGAGGTATGTATCCTAGTTTTTTTTCCCCATAAGTTTTTTTTTTTTTCTTTCTGTGTTGCTTCTGTTTCCTTTAAGTTTTAGCCTTTATCTTTAATATTGGGGCCTTCCCCAAATGTGAGCGATCCTGGTCCACTGGTTTAAGCACAAGAATGAGGCTCTCGGTGTCTTTGGCTGGTGAGTTTTACCACAGGGTGAAATGCTGCCAACCTCGCCCTTTGGTTGGTGATAAGAATCACATTTTAAGAGGAAAGATTCTGGTTCATAGGCCTGAGTGGGGCCTGTGACTCTGAATTTGCAGCCAACTCCCAGGCAACCTTTCTGTTGCTGGTCCACAGGTTCTAGAAGACTTGGAAAAGCCTAAGCATGAAGGGCATCACATGCCAGAGGCATATTCCAGCCCGAATTCTCCTTCCTGCTGTGCTCTCACGCCTCTGCCCCTCCATGGGTGTGGGCTGAGTTAGGCCCGGCTTTCCTGCAGTACATCACTCCCTGGAATAGTGTCTATTAAGGTCTGGTCTACAGGAGGGGCTCCACAAGGCCCTATGCAGTATGCAGTGACATATGGCCTTGGTGCTTTTCTGTCCCCACCCCCTGGGAACCCCAGGACCATGCACAGATTATAGCAGGGGTCTTCAACCTCTGGACCACAGACCAGTACTGATCTAGGCCTATTAGGAACCAGGCCACATAACAGAAGGTGAGCTTGAATGTAATGTGCTTTAATCATCCAAAACCATCCCCCCACCCCCAGGCCATGGGAAAATTGTCTTCCATGAAATGTCTCTGGTGCCAAAAAGGGTGGAGACTGCTGAATTATAGTACAGTCTGCAGCACCTACAGCATATCTGCCCCCGACACTTCGCTTTCCCATTTTCCTAGTTGTTTTAGCTCTAGCCCCACATCCAGCAGGGAGTCGCCTGGGCAAAGAGTTGGCTGATTACGGCAAGGCAGATTAAATCCCAATGCCAGCGTTTAGGAGGACTGTCACCAGTTTCCTCTGGACACAGTAAACTAGTAGCACTGAATTACAGGGCAGAGAAAACAAAAGAAGGAGTTTTCTTACTTTACATAAAAAGACAGAGAATGAGCCAAAGTGAACGAATGTGAATCTTGCAGAATCAGCATCTGCTCCTTTCCTTTGCCTAATGCAGTTCTAGTTCTGCACGTTCCTTGGGGTTTCATCTGTCTGATGTGCTTTTATAAGAAGCAAGAGAAGGGATTTAAGGAGCAAAAGAAAAAAAACGAGCTTGTTCTTAATATCTTATTTTGATTTGTTTGTAATGAATGTAATTAGACTTTCTTTAATGCATTTTTTTTCTTCCTAAAAGCCTGACATGAACTTGAGAACTTGGGACTTTATCTGGCCTATATTAGTTCAGAGTGGATTCCTTCTGGATGCTGCAGTCAGTCAGGGTATATCCAGCTTCTGCTTCCTGGGGTGAGGCCTGTGTCGTCCTGGATCTTTGCCTTGATCTTGTCAATGGGGTCATGGGTGCAACTTCAACAATGATGTCTTATTAGTACAAGTGAATCATAGTAATGAGATCTCAGTTTGGTTTTGTGTCATGTTCAGCATCCTGCCAAAATGCAAATGGATACAGCTAAAAAGGGATATTCAATCGCATCAACAAAAACAGCATGCGTGAGTTTTGAAGAGTTCACTGTTAGGGAATCCAATCAGTCTCTGACATTTGCTCCGGGCTATGTGACTGTACATTCAATTACTTACTCCGCAGAGGCTGGGAGAAAGAGTCCCAGCACGCGGGAACGGATGTGTACTCACTGGCTCACAGGTTTGCTCGCTGTCATTTGGTACAACATTAACATCCCTTTACGTTTCTTGAGCATTTGCCCGTCTGTGTTTTCTCAGCAGGGTGGACAGGGAGGCTGATGGGGTCTTGAAGTGCCTGGCTGGACCTGGGAAGCTCCTGCAAACGGGGACTATTGCTTGGCTCACTGGCTAATGAGTGGAAAGATCGCCAAGAGTAATAATGTGTCAGCAGAATGTCCTTGATGACTGGCACAGCTCATTAAGAGAAGACACGAAACCAGGGAGACCCTTGGGAGGGGCAGGGGCCTGGCATGGTCAGATCGTGGAGGTGGGGGCCGTGCCTCGAGGAATTCGGCTTTCTCACAACTAGGTGTTTTGAAGGAAGACAGAGCTGGGACACAGTTGACTAATTTTGGCTAATTGAGATTTACATGGGTCAATGGCCAGAGGTCTTGCTGCTGTTAAAACAGGATGACATCCGTTCTGGATTCCTGGGCGAATAGAGGCCCATGTGTGCCTGAGGACAGTGGAAAGTGCCACCTCCCTGACAAAGGACAGCTTTCATGATGTGCCCTTCCACCCTTATCCCAGTTGCTGGCATCAGCAGCACGTCCGATGGCCTCTGATTTCCCCAGGTGGAGTTGCAGCTAAGTGTTGTGGCCCTTCTTCTCTAGGAGTGAGGACTAATGAGGCATCTTTGTCCCCTCTGCTGTCTGTCTGTCTGTTGGGGACAGTGCATCCGTAAGACGTTGTTCTGAGCTATAGGAAGGGCCACGGAGGTGCTCACCATTCCAGGTTTTGGGTGTGAGAAAGGCTGACCACTGCTTTAAATGTAGAATATAAGTTTCTGTCTACAAGGGATAATACAATTCTTTCATTTTTTAAATTGATTCTAGAGAGAGGGGAAGGGAGGGAGAGAGAGAAGGGAGAAATAACAATGTGAGAGAGAAACATCAATTGGTTGCTTCTTGCCCGCACCCTGACTGAGGTCTTAACCCACAACCCAGACATCTGTCCTGAGCGGGAATTGAACCCATGACCTTTCACTTTGCAGGATGACATCCAACCAACTGAGCCACACTGGCAAGAGTGAAAATCCAATTCTTTATTCTCTTCTAATCACCTACATCTGACTGCAAGCCCCCTATCCCACCCATCCTACACTAGCAATGGAAAATTCATTGAGTCAGGAAAGAAGCTCTCTGCCAGTGCATGGCAAGACCACTGCCTGACCATGTGGCAGCTTTGTGCCTACTGGAGAAAGACATGTCCTCCTCAGGATGGTGTCCTGCACGAGGGTGGAGCACAAGCTGTATTTCAGCGGCCACTTGCCCCGTGGTCAGGCACCTAGGCTGGGCACAGATCACATAGCTGTGCACGATAGTCCTGGTTAGTTGGTATGCAGTGGCATAAGGTGTAGAGAGGACCCTAGACTCAGGGACCATCAGTCCCACTGAGATGCCCATTCTCCCAGCCTCAAGTTCCTCTCAGATCCAAGGGCCAGAGTTCTTCTGTAGCATGTGCGTGTCCCCTTTGAGTTCTTGCCTACTCACTGGGTGGCCACATAGACCCAGGACGCATGCCTCTTCTGCCCTAGGGGAGGAACCCAACATCTTTCTCCCATCTTGCTGGCCTCAAAGGGACTCACTTTCTTGCTCTCTCTTTTCCAACACTTAGCTTAATCTTGTCAAAAAGTTTAGGCTTTAGAAAAGACAGGGAGGACTGCAGCTCAATATTTTCCACCTTCTAAAAGTCCCTGAGGAAAGAACAGGCACGGCAGGTTACCAACTAAAAATGGAAGGGAAGAAAAATGTAGAGAAAGCAAATGCAAATTGATTAAAATTTCAAAACATTATCTTACTGTGTGTGCCCTGAACATGAAGCTTCCTTGAAGGAAGTGTGGAGGGAAGCCTATGTTCCCCTGAGACAGCTGAGCAGACAACGGCCCGCTGAGCGGCCCTGGCCCTGCACAGACTTTGCAGAACATTTATAAATGCTTCACAGCTACTCTAGTTGGGTGAGAAAATACGTTCTTGGTAAAATATCATCTGTCTTCAACAAACTTACCAATATTGTATTTAAAAAACATTTCAAGATGGATTGGGACAATTGGGTGATTGTCTAAAGAACCACTGGGGCTCCTTCAATAATTCAACAAGAGCTGAGGTCCCATTAGGCCGAGAGGCCACTTATAATGTGGCTCTGCCGTGGCCTGAGTGTGGCCCTGGGCAGACGATGGCTTGGGAACACTGCACCGCTACCCGTACATACACTGTCATATGAAGGGCATCTGTGCTAAAGAGAAGACTGGGGAAGCCTGAAGAACAAAGAGCTGCTTTCCCTTCTGATTTTTCTCTTCATTCCTTCGTCACTTCAGCTCATTCTTTTTGTTTCTCTCTTCATTCACCTTTGTTCTTGTTTCTTCTCTCTTCTCCTTCTTTCTCATTCCCTTAATGCTTATTATTATTTATATTTTCTGAATTAACTTTTATAAGCTCTGACCTTAAACTTTGCCAGGTTGAATGTTTTACATTTCCATCTAAACACAGAAAGAGCAGTCAAATAAAAATTTAAATTTTTAAAGTTGGTACATAATTCTCAAATACAATTTCTCACCAGACCTCTTAGAAAGAACTCTCCCCCCCCCACCAACTCCCCTGCACTAAAACAAACAAATGGAGGAAATGACTTTGTGGCATTGTTAACCTCCAAAACGAATGTTAAGTAGGAGATGTTTGGGACAAGGCAGCTCAGTGGAAAATACCTAAGTGCCTTCTTTGTAGATATGAGATGCAATAAGATGGACATATTATGAAAATAATACTAGGCTGATATGTCGTTGTGAGTACACATATGGTCATAGGTAGGCTAGAGTCATTTTAGGGTCATTAAAACATTAGGCTGCTCTGGAAATGAGCTCAGCTCACTCAGAATTTCAGGTCCAGCAGGTTAGCTTTCCGTAGGTCAAAGAAAATTCTCGGATTGGCACACAGCCTTGTTGGCTCTCATGCAGAAACCCTGTGACTTTGATACTCAGTGAAAAATGCACATCTGGAATGATATCAGACCTCACCCTTTTCAAGCTTCTGTTCCTCGGTATTTAATTTTTATGACTTAGTTGTGACTCAGGCTATAGGCTTTATTTTTAGCAACGATCGGAACTGCTCTTGATGAATAAATCAGGAATGCTGTTTACTTTTTACATCGGAGCATGTGACTAAATGCATTTTTTATATCTTGAATTAACAAATCTGACATGACAACACATTAAAACATGTTGTGAGCTGTGAATAAAGAGCAGTTTACAGACTGCTTTCTGCAGGTCGCTATTATCTGTTCTCTGATGTTCTGGTACATAGCACTATTATTTATGTCTTGGGTCCCACCTGGAGTTAAGATTGTAAGAACTAAAAGGGACCCCAGGCATCATCTGGTCCAATCTTCCTTTGACAGAGAAGAAGATTGAGGTTCACAGGCTGAATTCACGTGCCAAAGTCACTCACTAGGGACTGATAAAGCTGGGCGTAGAAACCTTGTAGTGACTCTGAACTGTCCCCTGGCCTCTGTACCATCCGCCCCTATCCAGGTATGGAGCTCCTACCATTGCCGGTTCCTAAATTTACTTCTGGTGTTGCAGAATATCAGATTAAACACCTAGCCCTCATAGGGAGTCAGTCTTTCCAATTCTTTTCTCTTCTGGATTGCACCAACCTTATCCCAGACACTGTCTCAAACTCGGAGAACACAAGGATAAATCAGCTGTAGTTCTTCCCTTTTCTCAAGGACGTCTTAGCTGAAGAACCTATTTCTCCAGATCAGACTGTATGTGATTGTATGCGTATTTGTGCGTTCATGTGTATGCATGGGCATACATGTACTTGCACGTGTTTTTTCTGTTTAATTTGCAAATATACCCTAGGTAAAATGTCTCCGAGAAGCTAAAACTCTTAGTTACCTACTCCAGTTCACTACAGGAGCAGCCTTTATTTTTTTGAGAAATGTTCACCACAATAAGTCTGGTTAACATCCATCACAATACAGAGTTACATTCTGTGTGTGTGTGTGTGTGTGTGTGTGTGTGTGTGTGTGTGATGAGAGCTTTTCAGATCTACTCTCTTAGCAAAAGAAATCTTAAGGAGAAAAAGTCTGTCTTTGGAGCTAGTCTTTAACTCGAATCCTAAGCAATCTCCTTGAACTAATCAGACAACAAATCTTAGGCTCAGAGCCTTCAGGACGGAATAGTCTACAAGTAGAATTTAGCAACATTGGTTTGTTTTCATTCCCTACTTGCAGAAAGTGTGTTAGTTATTTACAGCTATGTAATAGAATACACTCAAACTGAGGGGCTTAGAACAGCAATAAACATGGTCTCACACAGTTTCTCTGGGTCCATATTTCAGGAGCATCTCAGCTGGACGCCTGTAGTTCGCAGGCTGCCACGAGGCTGAGCCACAGGGTCAGCCAGGGCCACTCTCACTAGGCAGTGTGACTGGGGCTGGAGTATCTGCTTCCACGGTGGCTCAGTCACATAGCTGCTGGCAAGAGGCCCTGGCTGTTTGCCACAAGGGACTCCTCACAGGGTAGCTTGACTGGCCTCATAACACGGCAGCTGGCCTCTCACAGAGCTGTTGATTCAGGAGACAGCAAGGCAGAATTGCAACGCTGTTTATGACCTGACTTTAGAACTCACACTCCACCTTTCCTTCAGCATCCTATCTGTTATGTAGGCCAGAACTCATCTGTGTGGGAAGGGGCAACCCGGCAGTGTGAATACAAACAGACCAGAAGCATGGCGGCCACTTGGGAGACTGGTTCCCACAGAATGTGGCCATGTCGTGAATCTACCTTTTAAGTAAATGTATTTAAGCGTTAAAGAGCTAGTCTGGTTTAAACAAAAATGCTAAGTAAATTCTAACGCAGGTGGTCCCCACTATCACAAAAATTGTGCAGGTGACAGGCCTATGTCTACTATTTAGGAAACATCTTGTGACTCCATGGGACTCCGTGAACCCAGAAGGACAAAGAAAAAGGCTACTTTGTCAGTGTTGGTCCCAAGCCCTGGTCATAGTGGCTACTCAAGGCGACTCTCGCCTCAGTGGGGGAGGCACACAGTGGCAGACTTCCATTTGGAGAAGTCCCAAAGTATCCTCTTGTCTCTGATGTGTTTTCAGCTGCCACCTTGTGCACCTCGGGTGGAACTTGGAGTTTTGACCTTGGGATGACCTCAGTCCTTACTCCACGTCTCTTTTCCTACTGCTCCTGCCTCCCTGCTGCAGTGAGTCACCTGTCTACACCCAGGCATAACTTTACCATGGCATGAGTTTCGTTAGGAACGAACTCTGTTAGGGGTCATTAGAGACTGGAGATTTGTTCTAGTTTATTAAATAACTTCAACTGATGAATTTTATTGTTTAAACATCTTTGATGCTTACTTGTGGCGGACTCCAGCCAGCAGAGCCTGCGTGTTGTGGCTGAAGATGAGAACAAACGCACAGATGACAGCGGTCCTGTGGAGGAAAAGGGACGGGACGGGACTCTCTTAAGATGAGAGAGTCCTACGGCTGCTTCTCTCAAGGGGAGAGCACCCTGGCCACTCTCTCAAGGGGAGAGGACCCCGACCCTTGCCTGGACAGGCTTTTATTGTTTCCCTCAGGTCTTATTATCTATTACACAGAATGTTGTTGTCTACATTTTAGGTACAATCAAGGAAACAAAAATAACAAATGCAGAAGGGAAAGGTGGCGAGCTGATTACGCTCCGTCCTTGGGAAAATTCACGCAGGCTTTGGAAATTACCTTGAAGATAGACAATAAACATCTACTGTTGCAGACCAAGGCAAAGCAAGAGCAAGCCAAAACAGTCTGGATGCATTTTCTA
This sequence comes from Micronycteris hirsuta, assembly GCA_004026765.1. Lineage (NCBI taxonomy): Eukaryota > Metazoa > Chordata > Mammalia > Chiroptera > Phyllostomidae > Micronycteris > Micronycteris hirsuta. The sequence goes on along the minus strand of PVJI01007761.1, from coordinate 10,255 downwards.
GGCCTGATTCCCACAGGAAAACCCGGTTTGAGGGTCTGGCTCCTGCCCACCACTTTGCTCCTGTCGGTTTTCCATACAGGGCTGAGCCACATTTCCCAGACTGAAACAAACTGGTTCCCCACAGTTATTTTGTCAAATTTAGCTTTTTTTGCACTCCATAGATGTCTCCACCTGGGGCCTTGACAAATGAGAATATCTTTCTAGAAACTATGTGCCCAAGATCAGGCTGAGCAGGCTTACAGGCAGGCTCTGAATTCTAGGTTGCTAGCGTACCCCCGATCACTCATATTCATACTTATTTATTTATTTATTTAAATGTGTTTATTGATTTTTTTTAGAGAGAGAGAGGAAATGAGAGAGAAACATTGATTGGCTGCCTCCCATATGTTCCCTAGCCAGGGACTGAGCTCACAACCTAGGCATGTGCCCTGATGGGGAATTGAACTCTCAAGCTTTTGGAGTACAGAACGGCACTCCAATCAACCAGGCCACACTGGCCTGGGACATATCTGTGTTTATTCCCTCCCACATTTTCCCAAGGCTTCTCAGTAAAACTTTCTACAAGGTCAATTACATCAGGAATTCATTTGTTTCAATTTTTTTTCTTAGATACATGTCTTAATAACTTTTTTCTATCTGAACTATACATCCCTCAGCTTGAACTATTACTTCTCTTTGTTGTAATTATTAGAATCACCTTTGTCTCTCTTCTGGATTGGATTTTCTACTCCTTGGATCTCATATTTTAGCTTCTTTTTTGGTAAAGTAATTGTTCTCCAGTAATTGTTCAAGTTAAGGTGGCACCAGCAGAGTGCATGGTCACAACGGCCTTCTGTGGACCTGTCTCTGAAGTCTGCCCCAGTTTGGACCAGGCATCAACCAGACGTGGTGGCGGCGGTTGTGCGGGCTCTCCTGTCGCACCGCCACTTCTCTGCCGGGTTGTGCTCCCTGCTTCTGTGCCCTAGGCCATTGACTCTTCCTAGACTCTTGTTCTGGTGAAGCTAATTCTCTTCAGAAGAAGTTCCATGGGAGGTAAAGTTTTGGGAATATTTCAAGTCTAAACATTTTTATGTTATACTTGTGCTTGAATATTAGTTTACTGTACATGGAATTCTAACTTGGAACTCATATTCCTTCAGACTTTTGAGGATGATGACCCATTGTTCTCTAGCTTTTGGTGTTGCTGTTGAGAAGTTCTAAGCTGTTCTCAGCTTTGACCCTTTGAATGTGACTTACCTCTGTCTCTCTGGAATCTTGTGGAGTTCGTCATTCATGTCCTGAAATTTCACCATGATTTGCCTGGATAGAAAGTACCATATTTTGCTGTGTATAATGTATACTCTTTTGCCCAAATTTTCGAGGGAAAAATAAGGATGTCCATTATACATGGGTATAATGAGCACATACCGTGGGTATAATAATGGGTATAATAACCCCATGTCCCCTTTCCATTTGGAAAGTTACATTTTCATTTCTGTTCTGTAAGAGTTTACTGATCTTATTGATGATGGTGATGGTCTAACTTCCTTTGCCCTGCATTCTCTTTCTGAAACTGCTGGATTCCATGGACCTCTGCTATTTTCTTACATTCCCTTTCTTGTTTTCCCTTTTCCCCCTCTTTTTTCTGGAAGATATGTACAATTTTATCTTCCAACCTTTAGTTTACAACTTCAGACATCATTGTTTAAATTCCTAAAATCTCTCTTTTGTGTGTTGGATGTTCCCTTATTTAAATATAAAATTCTGTTCCCCTGTTCATAACTCATAGATGTAATACATTTTTTAACATTCTTCTCTGAGGATGATAGTATTATGTTCCTGAAACAGTCTTTTTCCTGCAGTTTGTTTCCTACATGTTGTTTCCAGTTGTGTGGTTTAGTCTTTGTCTTAAATGCTTGCCTTGTATCTGTTCTATGTTAAGAATGAGGGACTAAAAAAGCGAATTTATAGTTCTGAACATGTGAGCGTAGTCTTGAAAAGTGATACTTTAGGGAAACAAGAAGGCAATTAAAGTGCAGTGTGCTCATCAGTGTGATGGAACGGCACCAGGTGTCATGAGGAGAACTGGACATGAGTGGGTATTTGACTTTGATGGAGGGTCAAGGGAGCCTGGCCTGCTTACTGAGAGTAGGTCTTAGCCTGTGAAAGAGCACTTCAAGCTCGAGGAACAGCATTCATTCATTCACTAAGCATCCTTATGTATCAGGCACTGACATGGGGCACAGTGAATAAAAGACATGGTCCTACTTTCTTGCCTTCAAGAGGGGAAGACAGACAAGTAATTGAGCAATTAAAATAGTGTGAAACAGTTACGAGGAATACCTCTCATACATGCTTTGAAGTCAAAGTTTAAATACAACTCCCCTCAAAAGACACTGTCAGAGAGGCAAGCGGTGTTCCAGATAGCTTGTAGGTGAAGTCAGATTTTATGGACTAGCTCGGGAAAGACCTCCACTATTTACATCATTGTAACTTTCAAAGAAATGCATTAATTTTTAAGTGCCCATTACGTACTAAATGCTCTGTAGGCATTTTGCACTTCAAGAAACGCATTCAAAACTGCACTTTTGAAGCAAAGCACTTTTAAAGTTTTGGCACTGCCTACAATGTTACGAATGGCAAAATGTGGAGTTAAATTAGTACCAGATTTTCTCTTGTTGGGGATGGTCTCTCATTTGAAAGTCTTTGATCCCTCAGGCATTGATGCTGAGCTCAATATGTTTTTAGCACTAAGGCTTTGGGAAAGTCACTTGATTGCTTTGTGTGCATGTATATTCGTATGTGCATGTCTCTTTTTTTATGTGTAAAATGAGTGGAATGGCTCTTTCGCACTCATCTGGAATAGCAGTGTACCTGCCCCACCTGGCACATGAGCAGAAACACCTCAGTTATGCTCACTCCAGCAGAACCCGGAAGGGCAATGAATTATGGGGGGAAATACAGGAAGGAAAGAGTCAGAAGATGGGTTTTCATTCTAGTTTTGTCCGCAGTTAGAGGAATGCCCTTTCGCTTTCTCTCCTGGTGGTTTTGCTCATTTGTAAAGGGGTCAGTCATATCTGACCTGTTCATTTCCCCCACTCACACAAAGGATCAAAGCGGGCAAGCAGGGGGAAGTCAGAAGGTGGACACAAATTTGAAATGTATTTCTGGCGATGACCACAACAGGTGTGTGCAGCTTCTGCAGGGTGGGCGCCCCTCAGCCCTGCGCTAAGCTGGAACTAAGGCGTGCAAGCAGGCTCAGCCTGACGAAGCCCAGGGTGATGGGAGAGCACCTCTGAGTTTCGTTCCTACCTCCGCTGTTTCTGGCTCATCTGGAACAGTCCCCCCAGCGGCGGGCCATCTTGCGACCTACCGCACAGAGGGGTCAGGATGCCTGTTTCACAGGTCATTCTCCTTCCCCTGGTGAAGCCAACTGTCAACAGCGGGCAGTGGAGAACCTAGAAGTTCTCAGTGTGGTCCTCAGACCCGCTGCCGTCTGCCTCACCCTGGAAATGGTTAAAAATGCAGCGTCTCCTACCCCATTGCACTCACTGGATCAGAAACTCTGCAGGTGGGGAGGGGCAGTCTGTGTTAGTGGCTGTTCCAGGGAATTCTGATTCTGTCACCAAAGTATCAGAGCCACTGCCTCAGAGAAGCACTTTTCAGACTTTCACGTGATTTACAATCTTATTAAAGTTCAGATTCTCTTGCAGAAAGCCTGTGCTGAGGCTTAGAACAGGTTGTGCTTCCCCGAATAGCTCCCAGGCGATGCTGGTACATCTGGGCCGCAAACCACACAGTGAGCACTGAAGCCACGGAGGAAAGGGCTGCGATGAAGACGTGGGTTCGAGGACCAGGCTGCCACGACCTTGCTGGTGACTCCCAGGATCTCACTTCCCCTTGCACCTTCGGTTTGGTCCTCAGGTCTATGAATGGGGTCAGAGCTTCCCTCGGAGTCTTCCCAGCTCTGATGCTGCATAGTTCTAGTCCGATGAATTATTCTCAGGGTGTTTGATACGTAGGCTTCAATGGAGTGGGGCAGCGGAAAGGAGAGCGCTGGACGCAGAAGTGGCACCCTGGGCCGGTCCAACAGCAGGGCTGCGTCCCCCAGAGGGTGAGGCAGAGGGCCAGGGTGTGGAGGGCCAGGCACCCGCATCCCAGCACCCACCTCCCGCAGCGTTCCCAGCACCCACCTCCCGCACCGTTCCCAGCACCCCGTGTGCAGAGGAGGCGCGGGCCTGCTTCAGGGCGGAATGATGCTTCGCAGAGGCCCTGGACTCTGGAGGAGAGGGTCTGGGTAAGAATCGGACCCAGGCCATGGAAATGGCCCACATTGAAGATGAAGGGACCCTCTCCCAGGCCTCCATGGCCACTTTAGACGTCGTTCCTGTTTTGTAGGACACACAGCGCTTGACACCTGGCAGCTTTGGGGTTTCCTCTCCCCCACTGCCCAGCTGACTTTCTTTCCTGGGACTGTCAGAACTCCTGTGGTCACACAGCCTGGTGTGCAAGCTCCTTGGGCTGTTGCTGAAACCCTCCCAACCCTCAAAGCTAAACTTTGCATTTCTTGTTTGAATTCTTCCTTCCCCACGAGAGCTCCCGCTACCGTGAGGTCTTTCCCACTTCCTGCGGAAGCCGCTTTGCTTCCGAGCCGCGCGCAGCTGGGAGGCTGCCGCCTGGCCCGCAGCTGCAGCGGGTCGGGGCGCCCTCCGCGGCGCCCGTGTTGCTGAGAGGAGCGGGCAGCAGGGCGACGCGCGCGGGCGGCGGGGGACGCGTTCCAGCCCCAGGACTGCTTAGCACAGTGCGCCGTGCGCTCAGGGCGGGGGCCAGACTTGGTCTGCGGCGCCCAGGCCAGGGCGGTGGACGTACGGCAGAGCCCGAGTCCGGGTTCTGTCCAGCCTGTCTTTGTTTGCTTTTATTCTTATTTTTTATATACGAATCTATATTTCTTGGCGAAAAGTTATTAAAAAATTCATAACCCCTCCTTTCACAGATAACTATTACTAACATTTAGCATATTCTGGGCATATTTTTTTCTTTTCATAAACATAGTAAGATGTAAGGCAGGCAAACGGAATGTATACATATTTATATTTTTAGTGTAAGTGGAATCTTGATGCACTTACTTTTCTATAGCTTCCATTAAAAAATTATTCCATGCATCTTAGCATGTCAGTTTACGAGCCTCAAAATCAGCCTTTTTAATGGTTGTACAGTACTCTCTCATACGCATGTACCGTAGTTTTAAGAATCAGTCCTCTGTTTTTTAGATATTCAGACTGTTCGCAATGTTTTACTGATGTCAACCATGTTTGATGAACACCCACAGTATTTTCCTTGGCATGGATTTCTCGGTGCAGAACCAGGGTAAGGGCATGCACATTTTACAAGGCAGTTGGAACATCTCACCAAAGTGAATCCAGAAAAGCTGTAATAATTTACAGTTGCCTTGGCAGTCTGTAACCATGTCTACTTATTAGTACACTTGCCAACGAGGGATCCTCATTTTTCCTTGCACTTTTTAAAAAAATCTTGCCAATTTAATAAACAAAAATGGTATCATATTATTTGAGCTTCTTTGGTTACAGATAAGTGGAATCCTTATTGGTCAGTTATATTGTCCTTTCTGTGAATAACCTGTTCGTATCTTTTGCTCATTTCTTTTTCAAGTCAGTACCTTCCTTTCTCCTATTGATATGTAAGGATGCTGTTAATTTCTGCCCACTATGTGTGTTGCAAATATTCCTCTCAGTTTGGTGGCGCCTGTTTTCTAATATGATTAATGGTATTTTGCAATGCAGAGATACTCTCAGCTTTTGTGCAGGCGAATCTGTCAGTGCCCTGTGAGGCCTCTGTCTGCTGCAGGCTTGCCTCTGAGGCTTCAGGCACAGATGCCGGGCAGGCTCCCATTTCTCACAGCCTCCCATGGCACTGTGGAAACTCGGAATTAGAGCAAGGTCTTGCTCGCATCTGTTTTGCTCTGAATGGAAGCAACACATGTTCCTGTAGCAACCGCCCTGAGCGTGTGGGTATTAGCAGGTGTGTGGGCACTTTTGTTTTGAGTTAAAATTGCTGGTGTTATGCATTTCCAAGGTCAAAGTTCCCCAAATTGTTTTTTCTTGGAGTTTTCTTAGCTTCGTAAGACATGGGACACTTTGGTAGTTTCAGACTCATGAATGTTCACGCCAGTGGCCTCACAGGGCACAGGAAATGAAGCCCTTTCTTTATTCAGATGGCCTGGTTTGGTATTGTTTGCTTTTTGAAATGAAGTGCAGTCTTTAGTGGCATTGGGAGAATAAGCAATAATTTAATAATGTAATAAATCAATAATTTGATTAACAATTTAATTTCCTTAATATCACTAAATAATCATTCAGTGGAAAGATGGAGTCACTTGGCGGATTGCAAATCACTACCTTTATGATGGAAAAGTTATCTTGGGATTTTAAGCCTTCTCTCAGTCTTACCCTGTGACCTCTGACCCATCACTAAGTTCCATAGACGCCTTATGAGAACTCTTTTTCTTATGAGTCTTACCTCTTTGCTCTTCCCATGGTACATCCTGCAGGAGGTCCTTCTCATCGCACACTTGGGTTATTGTAATAATTCTCTCGTTTGCCTCCTTTGTTTCATTCTCATGTCCTAAAATCCCACCAAGTTCCCTCCTCATCTCCTTGCCTTTGGTGAAACACCTTCGTGACCTCTCATTTCATACATACTGTTGCTCAGTTCCCGGCCCCCCCGACCGTCAGGCACCCACGGACCTCCCCAGTCTCAACCCTTGGGAGGCCCCAGTGAACCATCTCCTGGCCAGCAGGGATGGTTTGTGGTCTGAGGAGCCCCCTGCCTCCGCATCTCTCCTCAGGCCATTCCCCCTGATGAAAGGGCATTTCTAAGGTTAAAGCTCACAAAGGTGTTTCCCCTGCTATTCCTTAGCTTTAGGAGAGGTGAGATGCTCTATTGGCTGTCCAGCCCTGGGGCTTCTCCCTTCCTAAGGACCTTTAGAGAAATCATTTCCTCCACAAGCGCTTCAACTATCCAGTCTTGGGCTGTTTCTAGTTTCCATTCTGTTTCTGTCCTCACTCTCCAGGGACCCAGGAGGCCTCAGCCGGCAGAGAAGGAGCCTCTGCTTCAAATCACCAGGTCCTTTCAGCAGTGAGTGCTCCATAAGGCAGTTCATGGCAAGTCCCTTTACTCATGTGTTATAAATTGCTGGTGTGTCAAAAATTTAAACATAGAATTCTCATATGACCCAGCAATCCTACTTCTAGGTATATATTTAAAAGAACTGAAAAGAGATGTTCAAACAATTACTTGTATACAAATGTTCATAGAAGCATTATCCACAGTAACCGAAAGGTGAGAAAGGAACCAAGTGTCCATCAATAGGCGAACGTGGTGTGTTCATACAATGGAATATTATTAATAGTCATATAAGAGGAGTGAAGTAGTGATCCATGCTGTAATGAAGGTAAACATCATGCTAAATGAAAGAAGCCAAACACAAAGTTGACATGTATTTTTTAAAAATCTTCACCCAAGGATATATTTATTGATTTTAGAGAAAGGAAAGGGGAGAGAGAGAGAGAGAGACAGAGACAGAGAGAGAGACATCAATGTGAGAAGCATTGATTGGTTGGTTGCCTCCCATATGTGCCCCAACCTGGGATTACACCCACAACCTAGGTATGTGCCCTGACTGGGAACTGAACCCACAACCTTTTGGTGTACAAAATGATGTGCTAACCCACTGAGCCACCCAGCTAGGGCCGATTCCATTTTTATGAAATGCCTAGAAGAGCTCTCTCCTTGGATACAGAAAGCACACTAGTGGTTGCCAAGTCTCAGGAGGTGGGGAGCAGATGGGGAGTATAGAACTTTCTTTTGGAGTGATAAAAATATTTTGGGACCAGGTGGAGGTGATAGTTGCACAACATCGGGAAGGCTCTAATTGTCATTGAATTGTTTACTTTCATAATGGTTATAACCGGTTCTATGATGGTTAATATTATGTTATGTGAATTTCACCTCAATAAAAACAAAAAACGGAAAAAGCCTTGCCTGTTGCCACATGAAATTAGAGGGACAATGACAAGGGCCCTCACAGTGGAGACGTTTGGGACTGGTCCTGCATTTCAGTGTCCCCTGGATTCTTCTCAAGGTCTTACACAAAAGTGAAGCACTGGGGAGAAGAGTCCCCGGCTATAATTTGTTGGCTGTTTAATATTAGGATTAACTGCATCAGCATGCTTCATTTCCCCCCAAATAGAATTTGTCATAAATTTGGGAATTCAACTTTGATGTTGATTGTTTCTCAATCGCTTTTTTCCTCAAATAAGAAGGACAAATAAAGTGTGACTTTGTTCTCTGCTACTTAGGGGCTTGGATTTCCTACCAGCGGCCCAAGGACCACACTTGAGATCGATCAACCAACCACAGCGCTTCCTGCTGCGGCTTCTTCCCCCAGTACAAGGTAGTATTCTAAAAGGTCTTAAACTTGAAATGATTAATCAGGGTACAAGGAGAGGAGGATCCTTAGAGTCGGAAGAACACAGAGATGATGCTTTCTGCTCTACTGAAATGCAAACATGCCAGCCACAGACCCCGTTCTTAGAAAACTTGGGAAGGGCCTGCTTCCTGTAGAAAGCCTGCTTCCTCCCACTGTTCTGCCTTCTTCCCTGGCTGACAGACCCTGGCTTCAGGTTGAGTCACTTTTAAAAGCCACAGCTAAAGATGCTGTAAATGAAGTGAGTATAAAACTTCTGTTCCCTTTATTTGGAGGCAGAAGGGAGAGGAAGAGGGCAATGTACATTGTTCCACCCTCTTAAATCTTTATATTTTTCTTTCCGTTATCTAAGAAACATTTATTGTGCACCTACAGCGTGCCAGCCATTGTGGTTGGCGATGGGTGTTTCATGATTCATCAGTGAGACACGGTGTCTGCTCTCAAGGAGTTCAATTTTCTTCATCCCAAAATGATGCAATCATCGTTAAACTCTGACAAATGTAAAACTCATGGGTTAAAGTGATTTCAGTCTTCTCTTCCATAATAAAGGGCCTCAGCCTCCTCGTTCCCTTTTCGGTGCACACATTGATTTCCTTTTATGGGGTTCTTGAGGTTTACAGCAGCTGAAATAGTTCTGAGAAAGAGACCTGGTCACGAAAGAGCTGGGGGGAGCCTTTCCAGTTGCCAAATCCTGGAAGGATCCCACGTGTGGGTAGGAGGTGGTGGCTCCAGGTGGGCTGCAGGCAGTCTTGCAAGGTCTGGGACTCTTCCAGGGCTCACCATGTGTGGGCTTGCGTGGCTCCGAAGAGGAGGGCTCCTTCTGACATTTGCTGCAGAACAAAGCCCCAGCCCTGGAGAGAGAGCCCTCCTGAAGCTGGAACCAAGGCCTGCTATGCACATGGCCGGCTTTGAAAACCTTTCAAGACTACAGTCGGCTTGTTTGCACAGCATGTTGCTGCCATGTTCACTTAAGGGCCTCCAAAGTACCAGAGCTCAGGAAAACAGATCTGCCTGGAAACGTCTCTCTACAGAACTCGGAGAGACACAGTGGTGGAGTATAGACCACACCCTCTGAAAACCTCTCGGGGCTTCTCAGTGCAGTAAGTAGCTGTCAGGCTGGGCTCCCTTGGTCCTCAAGGGGTATCTGGGCCACGAAAAGCAACCAGAAATGCCTGGATTCAGTCTGACCTTGCTTTCCTCGTGGGCATATAGTTATTGCTACATATCCTGGTTTGCCTGGGATACTTCTAGTTACCTCTGTTGTCCTGGAGGAACTATTATTAGCACCTCATTTTGCTTCCCAAAATGTTCTGGTCCGGACACTATCTGAACAGCTTAGTTAGTGATGAGCTAGAGCAGGGCCTATAGGCCGATATGCTCTGCAGGAGTCCCGTGGTCAGCTCCGTGTGATGGACGAAACGAACGTCAGCAGGCAGGACACGCACCTGCCCTGCTCCACAGCTCTCACCACTCCCTCCCGTCTCATTCCTGCTCCACGGCTGTTGCATGACGGCCGCTGTTGTCTTGTGAATGTGAGGCTCTTGGCCGCTGTTGTCTTGTGAATGTGATGAACAGGTAATTGTCTGGTTGTCTGTCTTACCAAACCACCGTTGAATTAACCCGTGTTTGCCTAGATGACATTCCTGAGTGGCTTGGCATAGGGACAATGTAAGGCCTGGTCCTTCTCAATATTTTAAGTATTTTGGGTGAAAAAGAGAAAGTAGTCTTATTAAACTTTTTGAAGGTAGCAAATATATTGAATAATGACAT